>JAAMXS010001875.1:0-57643 GCA_019693525.1 Cylindrotheca fusiformis | reverse complement strand
AAGGTGCATGTTCCTGTGTTCTCCTACAACTGTATAACACTGTAGAAAAGTGCACCATTCCGCATCCCCATTCAGTCAGCTCGAATAACTTTCATTTTGTTTGAAAAGAGCTGGGATCGGATCGGATACTCGGGACTTGTGTCATTGTTCACGCGCGTCGGCGCATTCTTTCCTTGACTGGCATGCGTCAGTTCTGTTTGAAAGATCCATCAAGAAAGTCATCGCGCAGATCGATTCAGTGATGAGCATCATCGATCTCACACTCTGTTCAACACCTTCAACGTACTGATCAAACTGCACATTTGATGCAAGGCACAGTCAGAGGTTTTTGCAGCCATAATCTGCACCATCCCCACAAATACCCCAACACTCCTCGATGACCATGCCATCTAGCAGGGGTTTATTCACCGGAATCAGATGCATCTTCTTTGTCATCGTTGCATTGGCACCATCGGGGAAAATGGTCGGGAGCCTTGCCTTTCAGAATCGAATGACTCCTGCTACAACTTGTAGAATCAATCCTCTGCTGCAACGATCTCCTAATCTACAACTTCATCCGATCAGTAAAATGAAACAAAATCGAGACTTTCGTTTAACAACCAAGGAGTCTGCTGATGATGGCGATGACAAATCTAGGACGGGCATTTTTCAAAAGGCAGTGACCAAGTTCAAGGCTCGACCCGGAACGTATATGACGATCCCAGTCATTGCGGCCTTGGTTGGATGGCTCACGAACTATTTGGCCGTTCAAATGATATTTTATCCGATCCAGTTTATGGGAATTCCGATCTACAGGAGAGACCAAGTACCCTTGGGATTTTTGGGATGGCAGGGCATTGTCCCTTGCAAGACGAAGGCAATGAGTGTGGCCATCGTAGACATGGTGACATCGCAGTTGCTAACAGTAAGCGAGGCATTTGCTAGGCTGGATCCTACCAAAACGGCACAGCTGCTGGCACCTCAAGTTGGACCACTCGGGACAGAGATGATTCAAGATTTGTACCCAAATTCTATGGGGTCGTTGCCGGTCAGACTCTGGGGTAAACTGACCAAAACGAACATTCTGAACGGATTCAACGTTCGGTTCCTCACTGGGTTGGTTAAGGATATGCAGCAGAATATCGATTCCATTTTTAGCCTGGAAAGTTGTGTGGTAGGCCAGATGGTTCAAGATCGTGCCAAATTGGGTGAGCTCTTTCGCAAAGTGGGACAGAAAGAACTGGATTTCTTGACGAATAGTGGACTTTGGTTTGGATTTCTGCTGGGATTGATTCAAATGGCAGTGGCGTTGGTCTGGGAGAATCCATGGTCTCTGAGCATTGGTGGAGGTATCGTCGGACTTGCAACCAACTGGTTGGCTCTGAAGTGGATCTTCGAACCTGTTAATCCTACCAAAGTGGGGCCTTTCATATTGCAGGGACAATTTCTACGACGACAAAAAGAAGTATCGGCCGAGTTTTCCAAGTTCTTTGCCAATAAAATCTTGTCAAGTCCAAAGCTATGGGATAGCATGTTGACCGACCCATCAACCACGCCGGCCTTCACGCACTTGTGTGCTAAACATTTCAAGAAAATTTGCACCGCCATTTCGATTGGGATCTTTAGAGGGATTCCGGAACCCGAGACTGTGAATCAGGTGGCCACTGCGGCGGTTAATAACCTACCAAATCATGTCCATGTCTTGCACAACTATGTCGACAAGGCCCTGGGGTTGGAACAGACACTCAGGTTGAAGATGGAGGCTATGTCTCCTGCGAGGTTCGAGCGAGTCTTGCATCCTATTTTTGAAGAAGATGAATTGACACTGATACTTGCTGGTGCCGTGTTGGGATTTCTCGCTGGATTGATTCAGCAGGGTATTGAAACTGGAAAAATCCAATTACCGAATCCGATTGTCACGATTCGGAAGCTTGGGAGAACAATGAAATCGATGCTGAAGAGAATACTTCGTCCAGGTGAAGATCCAAATGGCAGTGTCAAGTAGGCCAGAAGGAAGCAATGCTACGTGCAAGATAAGTTTGAAAGATTATCTAAAGTGAAGCATATTTTACTACAATGGTACTTCATAACTATGAACATTAAGAAAACCTTTTCTGTTCCACGTCTACTTTCTGTGCAAAGAAGATAGAATCTCATCCCAGACTCCGTCCATCTTTTGGTTGGCATTGACAGCTCGTACAACGCCAGTTGGTCGGTAGTGTTCCAAGATGGGGACCGTTTCACCGTGGTAGCCTTGCAATCTCTTTGTCAAGGCGGACGCAGTGTCATCCTTACGTTGCATCAAAGGTTCACCGGTGGCATCATCCTTCATGGATTCTGGCACAGGCTTTCCGGCATCATCCAACTTCATGGACTTTGGTGGAGCATATTTGACGTGGTAGGATCGTCCCGACCCTTTGTGGATCCAACGCCCCGTGATACGTTCTTCCAAGACAGAGTCGGGGACCTCCAACTCAATCACCTTGGTGACACAGGCACCTTCATCGGCCAACATTTTATCCAAAGCCTTGGCCTGAGCAAGGGTGCGTGGGAAACCATCCAAAATGAATCCAAACCTGCAGTCTTCTTCCTGGATTCGGTCGCGGATGATGCCGATCACAATATCATCACTCACAAGTCCACCTGCCTTCATAATGGCTTCAGCCTTCTTACCAACTTCTGTGCCAGCAGCAACAGCAGCTCTCAACATGTCTCCAGTAGAGAGTTGAGGAATGCCCAACATATCTTCAATCTTGGGTCCATGTGTTCCCTTTCCGGCTCCCGGAGGACCAAAGAGAATCATAATGTTGCGAGGCCAGTATGTGGCGAACTTGTCTTCCACCGCCCTAACGGCTTTCTTGTTGCCAAACAGATTCTGTGTCTTTTCCTACATGATTCAGAAAGTTGGAAACAATGAGAATGGTATGGGTTGGTCAATTCCCCTTATCCATCCTACCAAGAACACGTACCTCACGTTGTTGAAGGGCAGCGACGGCCAAGGAAAGTCCAGCGGTGGCAAAGAGAGCCTTGCGAGCATTTTGGTTCTTGGTCACATTGGCAGCAGCCGATGAGAAACCCCTACCGCTGTGGGAGAAGGTGGAAGCGACACGGCGGGCACCTTGGCGGAAAGTCGAAGAGAACATTGTCGTATTGATGAAGTTGTCGTAGGACTATAGTAAGCGGATGCAAGCAAGCAGTTGTTTCAACGTCCAATGGCCTTTTGTCTTCTTGTCGTCGCCCTGCCCACGTACCCAACAGACATTATTAGTGGATCTTCGCCGTTTGTCGATCGTTCGTTGTTAACACTATCTTAGCTCCTTCCGCTTTTTTCCGTCTGACGACCGTCCGTTGGAATCAGATTTGAAAAAATCTAAATGGTGGATTTCGAAGGTGGGCAAGACCATACATCTTTCGACAACCAACGGTTATGACAGTTTGGTATGTCCGCCGAGTTAACGAGAACAAAGTTTGAATCGCTGTTTGAATTTTCTGATATTTAATAGAAAGGTGATCCAACATACCAAAGCACACACATCACCAATAAACCAACAAACAACTTACTTCGCGGAGTTTCGCAATCATCGATTTGAAGGAGAGACTGATTCGAAAACGACTTAAAGATAATCAGAGTCATATCATTTGGAAGATACAGACTTCTTACTCAAGATGAAATTGATTTTGGAAGGGTTTCTAGTAGTCTTTTCTTGTCTCGTTGACCAAGTGGTGGCTGTTGTCGAAGAACATGGTGGGGAAACAAACGCAGTCTATCGATCTTATGACTTGATGTCTTCGATGATGGCACGCACAGACATTTACTCTCGCCGTCTTCAACAAGTACAAATCAACAAATGTATCGATGCAACTGAGTGGTTCCCGTGGGATGAGGAAAATAATGGTGAAAACTATTTGCGTCTCTACCATGAGTGTGGATGCTCTGGTGACTTCCGATCCTCATTCAACCTACTGTGTGTGATAAATAATTTCTGCTTTGTTGCTGATGACAATGACACAGAACAGTGTATGACTCGTACAGAGTCGTTTGACTTCTCGGTCGACCCAGACTCTGGATATATCACAACCATGAATCGACATGAGAGGGTAGACTCTTTCCTCACCAACTTTCCTGTCACTGGGAACTTTACCATTGTCCACCCCGGTCCTTGCGCCAACGCTTTGTCAAACTATTCTCTTCCTGATGCAGTTGCTACCTGCACAAACGCCACTGCTTGCCCATTGGCTTTGGCAACTGAAGACTATACTGCGGAAGAAATTGAATATCTCTGTCCATTTGTCAGCTTCAATGGGATGAAATGTCAAGCCTTCAACCAATATGATTGCCAGAATGCTACCAACGAAACCATCTATTCGCTCATGCCGGATTGCAGCAATGTGAACCCTTGCCTCACTCCCTCCTGCCAAGCATACCCAGTGATTGAACAAAATCCATCACAGCGACTCTACCGCTATCCGCAATGCAGTGATGATGGTGGTGCGGACGACCCTACCAGCTCTCCGAGCGTTTCTAGTTATCCGTCAGCTTCTTCTGCTCCAAGCAGTATCACCGATATCATGCCCCTCTTGCCAACAACGAGTAGCATGCCATCTAGTCATGAACTTTGTTCTAAGACAAGTGAGCTCCTTCGAACTAATGAAATGCTCGAGAATTACTACACTTGCGGGTGTTCTGGGGACCACGTCACAGAAATTAGTCTTGACTGCTATGTCTACAATTACTGTTTGGGAGAAGATTCGATAACTGCGACTACAAGGAATGGTGGTCCTGGTGCAACTTGTGTGAATCAACATGTAAATGTCCTTTTTTCCTTGGACGAAGCCACTCACGAAGTTTCGGGGATTCTGGATGCTTCCGAATGTACAGAGTATCTAACGAACGGTCCCCAAACAGGTCCTCTGTGCCGCAAGGACACTGCCGCGTGTCTTTTCCTCTTTTTGGAGAACAATTTCACGGTCACTGAAGCGGGAACTATCTGTCGCGAGGTTGGGGAGTGTCGTAGCTATTTGCAAAATTCGCTCAACTATACAGCAGCCGAGGCACAAGAATCTTGTCCCACCGTGACCTTGGGTGGTTCCGAATGCAACACGTATGGGTATGATAATTGTGCAGAGCGGGATGGCGAAATTCTTTATCGCACTCAGCCTGATTGTAGCAATGTGGAGCCATGCGCAACTTCGTCTTGTCGATCATTCTTGTTGGACGACCAAAGACCAGAGCGATTTGTCTTTACGTATCCTCAGTGCACTTCATCGTCGGCATCCAGTGGAGCTCCAACTTCTGAGGACGGTGAAGCTCCAGCTCTATCGCCTTCGATGGACCCGGTGACAAGCCCACCATTGAGCTCGTCCTCTCCCAGCGCAGGTGATGCTCCACACCGCGAACCCAGCAGTGCACGTTCAATCTCTCCACGCTTGTGCCTCACGCTTCTGGTCGTCCACCTCTTTCCGTTCGTATTGCCCTAATGTCGTCGGGCAAAGGAATCTATACAAAACAATTTAGAAAGTCCACAAGACTTTTGGGCAGTTGCCGAGCTTTTCTTCTTTGCCCAAATAATGTAGGTCCTTTAACAACTACACACTTCTAATAATCCTCCTTTCTTTCTTATGAATAATTACGTTCTATCTCTTTCATTGTCTTCTGCCACCATAGTATTGTTCGAGTTCCACAGAGCTGATGCAGCAGCAGTTGTTTTTGGCAACAACAGGAATGGCAACTTTGATCTCTCCAAGGTCATCTATGATCAGAGGCTGTCGATTCTGATGTTGGTTTGTTCTTTGTTCGACAAGAATAGGTCTGCCTTTCTTGCAAACGCGCTGAAAAGAATCTGAAAAGAAATGAATCAAACACACAGAATGGCCAAAGCGTGTTAAAACTGCGTAGCCTTCTGAAACATCGCTTGGGCCTCCTCCCCCTCCCCTTGCTTCTGCAGTATACTCCCCATGGCGTTGTATGTTTTCCCAAGTAATGAATGGCATTTCCCAAACGCCTCCTCTTGGATTCTAGCGATTCTTTGGTACATCTGCATTGCATCATCTAGGCGGTTCTGCGCCTCCAGGACACGAGCAATGCATTCGTGAGGTCGAGTACTGTGTACAACTTCGTTGCCCTGCCTATCTTCTTCGGCAATCGCTAATTCCTGTTTGTAGAACTCCAATGCTTCCGTCAAATTGCCACTTTGCTCCAGTGCTTTTCCCATGTTATGATATGTTTCTGCAACCAAAGCACTATTCTTATCAACGCTGCTGCGACGGTCTGAGTTCAATTGCTGTTGATAGCAATCCATGGCATCATCTAGCTGCCCTTGCTCGAGCCGTATGGCAGCCATGCTTTTGTAAGCAGTGGAAATCGAATCATTCTCTTCATCACTTAAACTTAGTCTGCGAACCGCCAGCTCTTCACTAAGTACTCCAAGTGACTCATTTAGTTTGTTTTGATCTCTTAGAGCATTTGCAAGTTTGCGATATGCTTTCGCAACAGCCCTGTGTTGGTCACCAAATACGTCCTTATACAGCGTAAGCTCTTGCTGAAATAAATCTATTATTTCATCTGGTTCCTCCAAGGCGTTGGCGAGTCGGTTCACTCGGTCGGAAATGCATTCACAGGTACTATACACCATCGCATGTTGACTGCCGAGAATCTCTTCTTCGATGATTAATTTTCGACGGTACAGATCCATTATTCTTGCCTTTCCTGGATGAATGTTCTTCTGAAGTTTCGTGGACAGTCTGTCGCATTTTTCGGCTATATGCGTGCATTTATCGGACACAAAGATCATGCTGTTCAGATACCTCGTCCTCTTCAAAATATCCACCATGGATTCATAAAACTTCATGGCTTCGGCTATCTTTTCTTGCTTCAGCCGCACGCTCGCCATGCTGCTATAGGTCATGGCAATCAAATAAGATTCGTCGTCTCTCAGCTTTGTCTTTTGTATTGCCAACACCTTCTTGTACATGTCAATCGCTTCGTCGTGTTTCCCCTCGCGATCCAAGGTACGAGCTTCCTGGAGAAGCGTGTATAAATCTCTCTCAGCAGACTTTTCTTCCGCTTTGTCCATTGCCATCTTCACACCATTGACCTTTGCAGGGGCACAGAACCAGTCATCGTGGTTTTCATCCACAGTCGTACTCGCGAAATCCAACTGATGTTGCAGTCCATCCTGAGATACCTCACTGCTGGAAGATTTTCGGTGGAAGGTGATAGCAGCATCATCTCTGCTTCTGCAATTTCCCATTTTCCACAATTCCCTCTGCTAATAATAGCTGGCCTATATTGCTGATGATTGGCTATTATCGCCGCAGCTCTGTTCTTTAATGAGATAGAGACGAGATGTATTTGTGTTTGTGGTTCATTGTAGTTCCTACATAGTCTTTCCTTCGCGACACGCCTCATCCTGTAGAAAAGGTAAGTCACATTGTTGGAAAAAAGGGACTGGTGTGCACGTTCCAAGCAATCTTCCACTGCACACTACTAATAGTCAACTATTTAGAGCGACTAAGGTTGTTTCTCTTTTTGAAGGAAGAAATGGACGTTCTGATTCCAATCCCACTACCGTCACGCGATCCTACCGTGCCTCTTTGGAATTTGGGACATTTTTTGTTCCTCCAGAACCGTTTTTGCGTTGGTTGGTTCACACGTCTTTATATTTCTAGCATGAAAAGCAGAGGGATTGATTGTGGACACCAGTCAAGCTTGAATCCAACCTATCAGTGAACAATGATGATTCTGGATTCTGGATTCCCTCTGTTTCAGCTGGATGGGACATTGCAAGAACCTGGCAGCCCTTTGGGACCCTTATCTTATCCACCTTGAGAAACATACTTACGGTTTCCTTCGATACTGTGAACCGAATGAGTCGCAAAGTATTGGTCGAACGAGTAACAGCACGGGTCTTTTCTCACCCATCGGCTTCTGTCGGTGGTGGAGGAAATCCAGTGACAGTATTCTTACCACATTCCTCCTTGACGGACAGTTGCTGTGAATCCTTAGCCAAGGGCTGTGATTGGGAAAGTGTCGTGGTAGATTCACCACATCCGAACAAACAACAAATGGCATTTTACATGCCAAGTGGATTGCAGGTCAGCTTTTGCGCCCATGCTGCCTTGGGTGGGGCAATGATTGCCGCCGCCAAATCTTCAATAGCCGAACAATCATCAGTTTCATTTACGCCCAAAATGCTACCGAACGAAATGCATCGTGTCAATCTGTTCCCTTCTGAGAACGAAGCTAGTTTGATGATGGAAAATGCAACGTTTGAAGACTCTCCGGTCAGCCATGCACCTTCCTTAGTTCGGCTATTGCGAGAGCATCTGGGTGTCTCTGGATCCATGCTTGGTAAAAATCATCCTGCCTTGCCTCCAACCTTTCGCAATTCTTCCGTCGTACGATCCAAAACGTTGGTACATATTGACAGTCTAGAGGATTTGCGAGAAAAGATCAAGGTTCCGAAAGTCAAGAGTGGTGGAGGGCGCAACACCTTTGAAGCCGCCTGCGGTGCCATTGACGACTCGACGGGACTCTACTTGTATTCGCATTTGCAAGATGATGGTGATTCCTCTACGAGTAGTAGTTCTTGGGAAGCGAGACAATTTCCCCGTGCGTCAGGATATCCAGAAGATCCAGCCACGGGTATTGCCGCGGCGGCTTTGGCTGCAAGTTTGACAAAGCAGTATGCGGGAGGTGGAATCCCCCCGACGCACTACAATATATATCAAGGCATGAGTATGGATCGACCTTCCTTAATTCAAGTGGTCGATTTGAAATTCCAGAATGAGGAAAAGACGTTAGTTAGCTTTGGTCTGAAAGGGAAAGTGGAAATCGATGATACAGAAACAATAGAAGTGGAACAAGATGATTAAGGTGCCAGCATTTTAGAAGTATAGTTGATGCCCAATTATTTTTCTTCTCCTTGCTATAAATTTCTCTGCCTTTCCTCAAAGCTAGCGCATACTCTGAACTGTTGGTGGGGCAACGTTTGTAAGCAAATTTAGTCTAGTAGTTTCATTTTGGTGAAAAAGTCGCATTCCACATCAGGAGGAAATCGCGTCGCACTGCCAAATTTACAATAGGTTCTCCACAATTGGGTTGGCGCGTGCAAACAGTTGCTGCTTGGCTGGAACTACTGTTTCAATAAGAGACTCAGCCACATTGTCCATGTATCTATGCGGATCTTCTCCAACTTTTGTAGGAAGGTTAAGGGAAAGGGGTTGATTCAACCTGTTGTAAATCGTATCTTCCGTTGACGGTTTGGGCAATTTAACAGGCAGCGTTTCCGGAAACTGTGTCGTTTGCTCCAAATGTTGGGCCAGAGCTGCCGCAAATCCTTGATCGTAGTATCCCGTACTTCCGCGAGTTGATCGTACAGCCACCATACCTCTTCCAGCCATAGCAACAATCATATCCAGCCTGCCCTGTTCTTCTCGCAGTTTTTTCTGCTGTTCTCCTTCTTCGTAATTGGTCCGCGTTAGGTCCGCAGGATCTTCTTGCTGTTGCAATTGTTGATCAAGGGACGCCAGTCGATGTTGAGAGTCGCTCAGCGCATCATCTAATAAGTCATCTGAGCCAACTCCCTGAAAGCCCGAAGCTTTCTTGGCTTCTGCCTTGGTTCCCGAACAAACTTGTCCCATTGCTTGTTGTCAATCTTACTCGTCTGACCAGTGTGAATCTCTTATAGAGGTTGTGTGTCGCCACGATAGATGATCGATCTGCTAGCGTTGTTGTCCCTAATGAATCAAGAGAGCTGATGACGCGAGACTATAGAGTAATCCTATTTGCTGGCTGGAAGTATAGTCAATTCCTGTATCGTCTTTTGATTCAGCAACGTCCGAGAAGGCAGCACAGCATTCAAGGCCGTTTGTGACGATGCAACAACGGATCGGCGGAGGCGTGACACTGAACATTTGGACGTGACGCTTTTGGTTGCGCATTTGTCTGCGGATACTCTGACGCAGCAGCGACGCTTTTAAGAATCTTTTGGCCCCAAATGGGTAGCCAATGTTCTTTCCAGCGCAATATCATTTGATGGCTTCATATCATGGAGGAAACGCAAGAAATAATTGGCAAGCTTCATCATCAACAGGCTTCTTGTTGAATACTCTAGATCTACTTGTGCCTACAACCAATATTAGCCAATCGATCGCATTCCCACTTGCTAGGAAAATCACTTGAAGAAGGGGAGCAATTGGGGGTCTTGCTTGGTGTACCCAGCGATACCTCTTCAGAGAGTAAACAATTTTCACGATTCGTCTATCATCATCACCACTGGAGCTAGATGTTATATTCCCTGTAGGCAAAGTTCTCCTGAGGAGAAAGAATGCGTGGATCAAACAAGAGTATCAGCCGAAAACCTTCGACAGCAATCTTCTACCTCGCGATTGCTCTGCTACTACTACTAGTACTACTAAAGCAAACATAGTGCTATAAAAATCAGTCAATTCTTAGTGTTATTGTTGTTGTCGCTGCTGTTACCTATTGCGTTGTGTTGGTCATGACGAAATCCTGAAACTTTTCCTTGTAGTCTGGATGCCAACGAGAGAGAGGTGGACGATCCTGTGTGATATCTTGCATCGTCCATGTCATTCTCAAATTATCCGTCTCCCGATCGACATCATTGTCGGGACATACAATGTAGAATCGTCCCTTGTCCAGTTCTTCCATCAAGAAATCAACGACTTGCTGTGGCATCCAGGCCCCGGACGCCGGTTTGTCTTCATGGAAGAATACTGTGGACGGATCGAACTCTTCTCCCTTTTCTACCTTCTCTTGACGTACGGTCTTTAACATGATGGACGTGTTGACCCATCCCGGAATGAGCAATGCCGCTTTCAAGTGCTTCGAATCATCCGAATTTCTCAAGTCATGTTCGAGTCCCTCGGTATAACACTTGAGAGCCGCTTTGGACATGTTGTAAGTCAAATTTCCAGGTGGCATGGTGATGCCTTGCTTGGATCCAGTATTGACAATGATGCCCGGTTGTTTCGATTCTTTCATTTTGGGCACAAAGGCAAGACAGCCGTGAATTGGGCCATACGTATTGATGGACATTGTGAACGTTACTGTTTTCATGTCTGTGAGGGGTCCTCCTCCCTTGCTGACACCTGCATTGTTCATGAGGAAGTGACAATTACCACCATTCGAATACACTTCGTCCGCAAGCGACATCATGGCATCACAATCCGACACATCGACGACGCGAGTTTCCACCTGATGATGAGGGGTGTATGTGTGAATAGAGGTTGTAGCAGAAGTGGAAGATTGTGATTGAGCTATCCTTGATACAAAACCAGTCACTTGAACGTGAAATGGTATGAAGGAAAACTCAATTAACTCACCTTACTCGAACCTGTCTCTGCCTTCGTGGCCAGTTCTTTGGCAACTTCCAGTTCCTTTTGATCGACATCGACCATCCAAACGGTCATTCCCTTCGAAGCACACGTGATAGCCATCGCTCGACCGATGCCAGAACTGGCACCTGTGATGACAGCTGTATTTCCTTCCTTGAGAACAGAATCTACTGTTGTTGTTGCGGACATGATGAGAAATGGCAGTGTGCTGGCAAGATACTGCTACTATTATCGAACAGTTTGGCAATGAGAGAATGAGGTTGTCTCATGATGGTGGCAATTAAGAAGATGAAAGGGGGATCCTTGTTTTGCAGCCAACAGGGGCTACGGTAGGTGTAGTAGGAATTCTAGCAAGCAAAGAATTTAGATAGTACAAGATTTTTTATCCGCGTTATTCTGTCGTTATTTTGGCCCTTCCCTGCGTATCTCATCACTGGCACCACACCGCCAACACTATAACTGCCTGCTACTCTCATTCATCGATGATACCATGTATTCTTCATCTGCTGTAATTCTTATAGAATCAACCACCGTCATGATAGAAAGGACAAAGCGATACAGCAGTAGCAAGGCTGCTGCCGTTTCTATTTCATGCAACGGCAGACGCAACTCACTGCCACCAGTGATTGTTGCCAGATTAGTCTGATTGACTTGCCGTTTCTCATTGAGATAACGGTGGAAGGATGAAGGAAAATTGGCACTGACAGTGCTAGTCATGATTAAGTCTTCCGTTTCTCAGTCGAATAACGGAAGAAAAGGCAAGGGGGAATAGGGCAAATGGATCTCACAAATCACCCTGATCCAAACGAGAAAAATGTTCAAGTTTCAGCGCCATCTCATTACCAGCAATGCTTCTTCTCGTTTTCTAAAGGGTAAGGATTCTTCTTGGAGCAAACGAGCCGTGAAGGATGTATATTCTTCTTTTAAGAAGAGCAGCTCCGTCCTTACATTTTTGCGACCACCCAATCTGATAATTCGTAAGTTGTAGGAGCATTGGGGTGATCTTCGGACGGCTTTGTTGCGGAATCTAACAACAATGTACTTTTATAACTTTAAATTGCGCTCAGAGCCACGAAATATCACCTACGACGATGCAATAAAACAGACCAACCTGGGGGGTATGGGTCCTCGCATGCATCGCAATCATTATCTACGAGCAAAGATGGGTTCAAATTGCAGGATCTCAAGATCCAATACGGATGAGAGGACTCTGTATGTTCTACGACTTGAGGATGGCAAGTTCGATGTGCGTTTTGCTGCCTGTTTGGACAAAGGTCTGGCCACTGTGTTGAAGAAAATGGAAGGCAACAAACCTGTTGATTTGGAGTTTCAAATGCAAGTCCCCGAATCCCTCAAGTACGAGTCCAAGCGGTGGCTGGCAACGCTCCTGGCTCTGATCAATGGTCGCGATCGGATTGTGGTCCATCCGCCTATATCTACCATCATTATACTTCGCTTTGGAGTTAAAGAATTACCTCTTTCGACCTCTTGGAAGACTCGTTTTTGTTCGCGCTGCATGGGTTTCCTTCTCGTGAAGCCTCTTCGAAAGTGGATGCAGGGAACTTGGAATCGAGATCGTATACTCTCGAAATGAGTCCTTCTTGTTCAAACCCTGACATCAATAGACACGAGATGATACTACTAGTTCTGGTACGATTGGCTCGTACTCCAGAGTAGCTAGCTAGTACATCACCAACCTCAGCAGGCAAACCGTGGTGCACTGTAGGAAGGTTCTAAAATTACAACTAACAAAACATAATCTCTATATTGTACAAGGTGTATTCTTGCAATTCTTCAAACAAATCCTTCTTTTTGTTAATTGCTTTTTTTCTTTCATGAACATGTGGATTTCGATTTCATTCGCATCTACCCAACAACTCAAAAGACTGCATATGATTGATGGAATCGTATTTTTGTTCTTCCATTGGAATTTCTTGTGGATACGTCTCTCGACGAGCAGTGGTAGTAGGAGTAGCAGATAGAAGCAGTTGGAGTGAGTGTTTCCAGCCAACTCCGAAGAAGATTGGGTGAAGGAAAAAAATGACGTGACAAATAGATAGAGACCGACGAAATGGGGGTCCTTTCTTTCAGTTTGTCCAGTATTTTGAAATTTTGCATTTCTCCGAAACCTGTAAATAGCGTAGATAGTTATGTATAATAGTGGGATTCTAATTAGCGCTATGTATGCCGATTTTTTGACACGAACGAAGTAAAGTGCGGGAAGTATTGTTCCAAACAAAGATGAACATCTGATCGTAGGAGGCAACTGGAAGCCGCCGTTGTTTGACGATGATGATGATGACTATGGTCGATTTCTAGTGCTAAGTGCAGTGCTAAGGAAAAAACAGAAGCAGCAGTAGCAAAGACTAGGAATTGACAAGAGAGAAAGGATGCCAATGGGTCAAAAGTAGCCAAGATCACCCCACAAACATTGTAATCGTCTATCGATGAAGTATAGTATTCTATGGATGAAAGTTGTGTTTTCGACATTGTTCTATTTATTGTACAGGTACATCAAATTTGTTGTTGTTGTTGGTCACACATCTTCGAGTCAAAAGAGTAGCAAAGTTTCCTGGTTGGTAATCCTTGCCTGTTCATATTTTGTCTTCTGCCTTGAAGACTGTATAGGTCGTTGATGTGGAAGCTTGAGATGCATTGCTGGAAGAACTTGCTTGCGGTTCGACCAAATCATAGAGTGAAAAGAATTCTCGTAATCGTTCTTGTTGTTCCTTCTTGTGTCGATCTTCAAAGGACAGACTATTGGAACAACACATTCCATCTCTCATTAATCCCATGACATTGTCAAAGGAATCTTTCATGTTGGAGAATGATGTCATAATATCTCTGTTGTGATTTGTGTGGGATGTTTTGTTTTGTGTGGTTGTGCGTTTTGTTTTGGAAGCACAAGAGATATGTGTGTGTGTGTCTCTTGAATAATGAAATGAATATGTGAGATATAAATGGTGGTGGCTGGTTTTGACTTTTTGGAGAATGTTAGTAATAATTTTTGGCTGGAGAATCTTGACTGGGATGATTGTCAATCGTGCTTTGGTTGAACCGCTCAGAGACGTGACACTGTGTGAAGTGGTGTGACATGGCATGGACCATAAAACGAGATTGTGTCGTACGTAACTACTACGTAGAAGTCTAGTACTTACAGCATGCAATGGTCGTGCGTATGGTGGGTTTCGTGTCTTGTGGAAGGAGAGTTGGGATACAAGTGGGACATGGATAGGAAGGGCGAAGAAAGCAAACCGGCGCGCCCACCCTTTCAATGGTATAATTCTATGATGTATGGGATCAACGGTTTTCACGGGTTCCATAAGTATGAACTGTCATAAAGTCGAGTCCAATCGGACAACCAAGATGTGTATCGCTTGTCTGGCTCGCTATTTTCAGTCGTGACGTGCCTGCGTGATTGGACATTAGGTGATGTCTTGTCTGTCGCCAACCTGTAGATTCGTACTGAGGAGTTACATGATCCCGCGATGAACTACTTCAGCATTGTTTTTTAGGCCAGTACATTACGTTGCAAAGTGATCGGGATTCAGACGTGTAAACACTCGTGTAAGGTTAGGTTGAGGCATTTGTATTTTATCCATCAAATCGTCCTGAAAGAGAAGTACAACAACAAATACACACAGACACATAGAGAGAGCAGTCCTCCAACTTCTCTTTGGCACTAGTTTCATAAGACCAAATCACTCTCTATCACTCCTTGCCCAACAACAATCACATTGACACAAACAAGCAAATAGAACAGAAGCGAGAACATACACATACACACACAACAAACTACTACTACTTTCTACTCCGAGGCGCCATGGCTGACAACAACGATAAGGACGATGAACTCAAAAAGGCCAAAATGGCTGCCGCCGAAATATCCTTTTATTTACAACATGATTTTGACGATGATACTTGTACATTGGGAAGTTTGCAATCCGATTTGAGCAAAATGTCTTTGAAATCTAGCAATTCGCAACTATTGGCACGAAAACAACAACCAGGAGCCTACTGGACTCTGAACCACAATAACAACAATGCAACAACAACCACAGCGGCAGCAACAACAACAGCGGGAGAACAAGACTCCCAACCTGAAGCCGAAGAGACTGCTGCCAATCTTCCTGTTCGACGGCTGACACGCTTATCAGCGCCCCAACCGGCAGAACCTCTAGACGATGGTGGTTCGAGCCGACGCACAAGTACCAGTAGTAGTAGTGGTACGAATACTACTACTACCTCTTCGACGACTATCCCTACGAGAGGCGAGACTCTTTCCCAAGCTCGAAAGGCATGTCGTCGGGTAGAACGATTGTTGGAAGGTGCCTTTGATGCATTGGATCCCAATTTGGCACAGGCACGCATTCCCGAAGAATCCACCGTGTCCATTGCCTCATTGGCTACACCCCAAAAAGCCATTGCAGAAGCTACTGTTACTGAAGACGACGACGACGACGATGATGATGAGGACGATGGCAAAGATGAGGATGGCAAACCAAGACGACCTCGACCCAAAAAGACCTTGTCCATTATATCCAATGCATCCTCCGATGGTTCCAGTACCATTGCAGCTGCTATACCCACCGAACTGGCCCGAAGGGATGAAGTGAATCGTATTCCAGACACTCCTGGAGCCTATGCCGTAGTACAGGGCCGTACGGCGCCAGCCTTGGCAGTAAACGAGGATGATGATGATGTAGTACAAGAAGAAGATTCGGATGATGATGAATGGAATGAATTGGATCGAATATTGGATGTCGATGAAGAAGAATGGAATCGACTCGACAAGCCCAATGAACTCAAGGCAATTCCAGTCGAAAGCAATTTGGTAGTGGCCGCACGGTTGGCATCGGATGTCGAAGCCTCCTTGCAAGATAAGGTCCGACAAAGTATCATGGCTCAAACACCTCGAGCGGCTGTCGTTCATGTCGAACATGGTGGAACGTGCAGTAGCAATCACAGTCGCCGTCGTCGACCGGAATTGATGGAAGATCCTATTGCCGAAGCACGACGCAAGGCAGAATTGGAACGATACAAACCACGCAATGTTCGAGAAAAGTTATTTGGTGATGGAAAGACTGCAATGCTGGATATTGGTGCCGCACCGGATGATTACATTCGACGACGTGATACCTTGCCCTTTACCGTCAAACAAAATACGACAACGACTGGTAAGTGGGTTGCTTCGGTCCAAACCAGTCAAAAGGCATGGGAAAATTCCCAAAGAGGCATTCATAATACCATGGCCGATTTGGAATGGATCCGTGCCATGAAGACCTTTTCGGCCAATTCGGAACAAGAAGCGTATGAAACAGGATTGGCCATGGCACCACCTGTCATGGAATCCTTTGAAGAAAATCCCATTTGTTGTTTGTGCAAGACAAAATTTGCCGTCTTTCGACGCCCCCATCATTGTCGCAATTGCGGTGTGGTTGTTTGTTCATCCTGTGCTTGCAGTTGGCCAGCCCGACGAGTCCCCTCCACATTTAACATGACCAAAAAGGAAAAATTGATTTGTTGCCAGGCCTGTGATTGGCTCGCCGACAATTTTCAAAAGGCTGTTTTGAAGGGTGACCTGGAACGAGCCAAATCACTCTACAATACGGGCAATGTCAATCTGCGGCACCCCTATGGAGCCTGGAAAAAGGGTGGTGAAGAAGTCTTGTAAGTTCTTTGTTTTTGCATTGTTACTGAAAACTGCAAGTTGGTATCACATCTCTCTCACACTCTCCTTTCTCTTTCTACAGCAATCCGATTCATATGGCCATTTTGGGTGGAAATTTGAAACTCGTCCAATGGCTCATTACAGAAAAACATTGTCCCTTACGACGACGGGACAAGGCCAATTCCTTGTTGTGTACCTCCAAGGGTCGATCTCCCATTCGATTGGCATTGACATTGAAGAATCCAGAAATATTACGGTTCTTGGTTGCCGAACAAGGCTTGTCCTTGATGGATGAAGATTTACGAGGAGATTATCGTCATTTATTGACCCATTTGACTTTTTTATTGGGAACAGTACCCAATTCGTTATTGTCGCCGCCACAACAACAACAACAACAATGGCAAAATCGAGGTGTCGACCATGACAACAACAATGACAGGGATATCAGAAGGAGCATGAGCAGTAGCAAGTCGGAAAACAGTGTTTCGATTGATTTGGACAAACTCAATACAAGTTTACCAGATTTTCATCGTGCTGCTACCGATGAAGCAAAGTCATTAATTTCGAAAAAAGATGAGCATCGAAGAGGGTCCTTTTGAGACGACGTTTGTACATGAAGAGATGGCTGAGCATTAAAGAAAGTGGAGGCTCTTTTGGAGACAACGTCATGTCAATATTTGTTTTGTGTGTGTTTTGTTATAACTATAAGATGTTGTGTACCAGCAGCAGTTTAAAAGCCAAAAACTACTATAGTTGCAATCTAAAATGGAGTTATCCTGTGTGTTTTGTTCCAAGGCTAGAGTAGGTCCCAAACAACGAAGGGATATGTTTTCAACAGGAACATTCCAATTCAAATATCCCAACAATTCTCAAAACAAAAACCACTAGGGTTGCAATTTACGAAAGTAATCGGTTGACTGCTAGGAAGTGTCTCTAAACGAATTTAGAGGTCCAACAAAGAACTATGGTTTTAAAACAACAGCAATACATTCTATTCCAGCTGGCTAGTCGTAGTTGGCCTTTTGCTCTGAAAAAGGCCATTCCACAAAATGATGACGAATCAGAAAGGCAATTCTAGCCATTACCAAATGGGGGCTACTACGGCCAATTATCTTGATAAACCTGCGGGTGGGGGACATGTTTGGCGGCATCCATTTTGCCAGCCTTTTTCTTGGCAATGCTTCTTCCTTTCTTTCTCCTTGCTTCTATACTCATAATTCGGCATCGAACAAAGATTCGACAGCCAAGCCTCTTGGAGCTTCGGTATCTAATATGAATATAACTACGATCAGAAATTCTCTATGCCGTGAAAAAAGAGAATAAATAGAAGGCCACATAGAGGCACAGAGAAAACCAATTCCCCGGGGGTCGTGTTTTCATTTTAGGACCACCAGTAGGATAATAGTGCCTGCATTCGTTGCCGTCAGCAAGGCCTACCAGTCGAAGACAAATGAGCTCTCTGGTGCAAACACTATCAGATATTCCGAAAAAACGCTACTGTACCTGTTCCTCCAACTCAATCAGAGGCCCTGTAGAATTTGGTATATAAAAATGTACCAAGAGGGAGCACACGACTGACGAAGTTATGATCAGATTCATCGAAGGGCTTAACGAACCTTGGGAACCTCAATATATGTTTAACAACAGACGGGAGCTGCAGAAGCTTGGGCTTGCCTGATCATGGTTTTTGGAATGGATTCAAAAAACTTGTAAGTCAAAAATCAAGTTTCCACACCTCAGATTTCAGTAGGCTCTATCACAAGCAAGAGTTGATCCTATCTACACATTTATTACATTGACGGAAACTGAATTGGAATCCATCGCAAAATCTGAAGATGCCTAGCCTATGCGAAGAAACAAAAGACACGGAGCATACCCTCTCCGAAGAGTTTACTTTGGATGAAGGGAATTACTCGGAATCGTCCCTCCTCGATATTTCGTTTCGAGAGGCGGCTCCAAAACGTACATCGAAGCGAGTGAGTGCTGATATCGCTGCTGAAATTACAGGCAGATTAATGTCTCCAATGAGGAGGAGAGAGAGCAAAGCTATCCAAGAATTGACCATCAACAAGCTGCACTACGATTCCGTTGGCTTGGTGGGCAGAGAGAAAGAAACTCAAACTCTACACGAGTGCCTTTCCCGCTTGACAGCAAGCATGGAAGGAATAGAGCCAAGAAAGAAAGAACTTATCTATATTAAGGGATACAGTGGAGTTGGGAAGTCTACCATGGCCAAGACACTGGAGAAACCAATGTCAAAGCTGCCGAATGGAATCATGGTCAGGGGGAAATTTGATCAGAACGATCGCGATGAGCCTTATGCCGCCATAGCGCAAGCGTTTGGTGCAATGTGTCGCAAGGTGAACAGGACGGCAAAGCAGAATCCCGTCCGGGCGGAAACAATCGTTTCCAAGCTCGGCACAGAAATTTACTTGCTGGCCAAGCTTATCCCAGAACTGAAAGAAATGGCAGGCCCAAATAGAGGAAGAAAGAGCAGTTTCAGTGACAGTGCTGACTACGACGCTGGTCAGAAACGCTGGAAGTATGCATTTCGTCTTCTAACTCGTGCCTTGGGATCTTTTTTCTCACCGATGATCATCGTGCTTGACGACCTGCAATGGGCTGATGTGTCATCGCTGGAAGTGATTGATTTCCTACTTTCTGATACCCAAAACGAAAACGCAATGATGGTCATCGGATGCTACCGCTCGAACGAAGTCAACGCCGCACATATCCTCACAGATAAGATGAACGAGCTGACTGACAAGAAAGACTCGTGTAGAATCAACTTAACTTCCATCACAGTGGGAAGCTTCAAAGTGGCCGAAGTGAACAAGATTGTCATGGCCCTATTATCGCTGGACGACGAGAGTAAGACTCAAGCCTTGGCCAATCTTTGTTTCAAGCGGACCAATGGGAACCCGTTCTTCCTTATCGAATTCATGACGATGTTGGTTGAGGAAGAGTTGCTTGTTTTCAATATCGGATTGCTCAAATGGATCTGGGATGTAAAGGCAATCGAGAATGCGACAGTCTCGACATCCAACGTAGTGCACCTCCTTCAGGCTAAGATGCGAAAAATGTCACCAAAGGCACAACTTCTTTTGGAGTATGCTGCATGTCTCGGGTCTTCGTTTGCTCCGTCAACGATCGACCTCATTTGGCAAAAGCATGCTGTTTCGTACTCACAATCGTTTCACGTAAACGAGGATGTATCAGAGATGCTCATTGCCTTGGTGGGGAGAAACTTCCTCGAAATTCCGGAAATGGGTGTTTATCGATGGGTTCATGACCGAGTCCAAGAAGCTGCCTTGTCGCTGGGTGAGGCTCGAAAGCCATCATTTCAGTTCGAAATCGGCTCGATTTTGTACCATCATTTAGAAATGAAACAGCTCGATGATTCTCTTTTTGACGTGGTGAATCTCATCAACAATGGCAACATGAAGAGGAAACCAGAGTATGCAGTGCTAAATCTGAAAACTGCTGAAAAGGCTCTAGGAATCTCAGCCTTTCGAAGTGCGTCAAAGTATGTTGAAATGGGCATTCAGCTCCTCCCAACTAGCAAGTGGTCGTCTCACAAGGAGCTGACGCTTCGCCTTTACACTATTGGGGCAGAAGTCGAACTAGCTCTTGGAAATACTGAAGTCATGGAAAAGTACAGCGATGAAGTGCTGTCCCAACAGTCGTGTACAACGCTTGATAAAGTTCCAGTGTATACTGCTAAATTCCACAAGCTCTCAAATGTCGATCTCAAATACGACGACACAATCAACTTTTGCCTGGCGGTTCTGAAAGAGCTAGATATCAGTGTCGTGCCATCTCCGGCCATCCTATTGCCGGTGAAGGCGCTGCAATCCTTGTTAAGTACTACCCATCTCGCAAAGAACACTCCGAAAGAAGCCTTCATGGATCCACCAGTGATGGCCGATCCAAAACACAAAGCCGCGATGCTCTTTCTTTTCAGGCTGCTGTATGCCAGCTACTTGTCGAAGAACGATTTCCTCTTGATCAGATCGACCACAAGAATGGTGAAAATGACATTGAAATACGGCGTCAGCACAATGGCTGGACCTGCTTTTGCTACTCTTGGACTGTTGATCATTGCTGTGCTTGGTGACTTCAAGACAGGCTCCTACTTGGCAGAATGCGCACTGTTGATTCAAAAGGCTCTCCCTTCAAAGTATGGGGAAGCGAATACGCTATTTGCGTCATATAACTTTGTCTTGTCATGGACAAAGCCTTTGCAATCCTGCTACGCACCATTTCAACAGGCTTATGTCTCCGGCATGCGATCGGGAAACACTGAATATTCCATGTGGGCCCTCATAGTGCACCACGTCTTTTTGCCATACCATATGGGAAAGCCATTGGAACTGACATTGGCAAATTGCCCTACCTGTGCATCCCAAACACAAGAAGTAAGGCAACAAGATCAGACATTGTTCTTGAAAATTTTTTGGCAAGTGATCTTGAACTTGATGGGAAAATCGACAGAGACCAAGCGTCTGAAAGGCGACATCTTTGACGGCGATGAATTCGTCCGGACAACCTCCTTGCACGATGCCGTTTACAATCATGCTTCGTTGGATTTATTGATGTTCTTTGGCGACTACGAAGAGGGAGCGAAGCTAGCCATAAAGGTCGGTGACGCGTATCAAAAAGCCTTCCCGGGATTTTTGTTGGGTATGATTGAGCAGTTCCATCGGGGAGTGTGTCTTTATGCCATGGCCCGACGGACTGGAAAACGCAAGTACAAGACTCGTGCGGCTGCTGTCCTGAAGACTATAAAATCATGGATGGACAAGGGTAACCCAAACGTCCAGCATTTCCATTCTTTATTGGCCGCGGAACAAGCTGCACTGAATAAGAATAACGAAGCAGCGGAAGAGCTCTACCAAGATGCCATCAGAACTGCTGCACGCAACGGCAGCTTACACCATGCAGGTCTCATCAATGAGCGATATGCAGATTTCGCCCGAACCGTGCTGAAAGATGAAGAAGAAGCAAAGCATCGTATTGCAGAAGCCGTTCGCTTCTACACAGCATGGGGAGCCGAGGCGAAAGTTGAAATGTTGCGAAAGGAGCAATAACCCCAGTAATCATGCAATTTTGAATTAGAATCATGTGTCCTAGAAAAGATATCAATCTTCAGCGTTTTGGAGAATGACCCTCTGATTATTTCCCTTCTTTCATGTAAATATTAGCACAAGCAATGTGGCCTAGTCGTTGAAGAAAGAAAGACATCCTTCCATGCAATGAGAGGGCGATGAGGATCAACAAGGTGCTGTCGTTGGTTGGTATGTAGTACTTAATTAGTCGAATCATTCAGATTGAGTCGTGACTGAATCAATTGGAACAATGAAGGATTCGTTGAACTTCAACAATTCTTGATCTTCTATACCACCAGGAACAAGGAATATGGCCAAGACTTGTTTGCCTCTTTCTTAGATATAATTTAATCCTAGGGATTGCCAAGGATACAGCCAATCATGCCTGAAGGAGGAAACTGGAAAGACTTACTAAAGGCTGCTGGAGAGGGTGATGTCGAAAAGGCAAGATATCACATTGCGGCTGGCGTCGATCCAAACTTTCAGCACGCAGAATATTTCACTGCACCCATCTTTGAAGCAATTCGAAATCGCCATCTGGAACTTGTAAAGATCCTCGTAGATGAAGGGGGGGCGAATCCAGCACTGATTGAGGAACTTACAGATGACACAACTATTGAAGTGGCTCTGGCGTCTCGGAGTTTTGACATTCTGGATTATCTCAACACCAAGGTTCCACTTGATCAACGACATGAATCTCGTAGAGTTCTGGTGACAGAAGGCATCTCTGGTACTGGAAAAGAACTCGTTAGTGGACTCTTGCTCAAGGGGCATAGTGTCTTTTTTCTAACTGAGAAATCAGAAGACGAAGCTAATGCTGCGAAGAAGATCCTGTGTAAGACCATTGGAAATCCGAAACTTGAATTCATTGTCGGTGATCTGGATTCTATCTACAAGGTTCGACAAGTTGCGGATATGGTGCGCAGAGATGGTCCTTCTTTGAACACTGTGATACACAATGCGTGTCTGTGGCCGACTAAACGGATTCTGAATGATGATGGACTGGAAGTGTCTTTTATGATCAATTACTTAGCAAGACACATCCTAAACTCAGAGCTGATGCCACTATTGGAACAGAACGGGCCTTCGCGTATTGTATATGTGGCTCCCGAAATTGGCGAATACACGAAGCCAGATCTGAGTGACACGCCCTAC
Organism: Cylindrotheca fusiformis; assembly: GCA_019693525.1. Taxonomy (NCBI): domain Eukaryota; phylum Bacillariophyta; class Bacillariophyceae; order Bacillariales; family Bacillariaceae; genus Cylindrotheca; species Cylindrotheca fusiformis. Next base: position 34,372 of record JAAMXS010001875.1, on the reverse strand, counting down.
GGCAAGGACTTTCACTGGAGGAATACGTTTTTGAAAACTCTCGCCTGTGGCTCAGCATCATTCTGGAACGCCGCCCAAGAAGTCAGAGACAAGTCCGTTACAATTACCATGGTTAAGTTTGGAAGACCCCATCATGCCATACGCAAGTCCTCCGCAAATTGTTGTACCGGATGTCTCCTTGGATTTGCCAAGTACGTATGGCCAGACACAGAAAATGAGGTCGACGCCGCGGTTTGGTTGGCCGAGGCAAACCAGGTCAAGGCGTTTCATGGGAAAATGTTCAGCTCCAAGCAAGAAGAAATCAGCAGTACAGCAACAATGCCACTTCCGAAGGAATGGGAGCAGTGGACAAGAGACTTTCTTTCAAGATCCGATATTCGATGATAGATTGAATAGCTTTTCCATCACTCATTATTAAATCTGCATTTCTTTCTTCTCCACTATCTTTCTCATGTCAGGCTTACGAAGTGATGGGCAAAGGCTCCAGCAGTATCGCCGACTTCCACAATTCTGACCCCGCGCGTGTTCGGTTCCGTTCCCTTGGGTTTGCCAGTGCTGTTGTAGACAAGCGACAAGGAACTTGTCACTATCATTGGCATTCCAAAGGATGACAAGGAGATCAAGTTTTGATGAAAGTGACCAGAAAATGCTGCTGTCACGCCAAACTCTTCAAATAGTTTCATAACAGCGATTCTCCTCGATTTTGGAATCATGAAAACCTTTTCTGGATATCCATCTGTTTTGCCGCCACCAAGGCCTGTTCCTTCCCATTCTACGGGATAGGGATTGACGCCAGTAAGATCCTCTGGTTCTTCGTCATCATGGTACAGAAACCAAGGATGATGCCCGAACACAAAAATGTGCTGGGCTTGGTTTCGTCTGGCATAGTCGAGTCGGTCCTCTAACCAAGTCAATTGAGCATCGTACAGATCCTGCGCCGCAGATGGATCCATGAATAGATTTGTGTTCAATACGATGTGATAAGAAGTATTATGGACCCAAAATGCTAAGTAGTCATCACCAAAAGCATTTTTGAAACGTGCAATGCTGCCTTCTGTCGGTCTATTCCCAACATCTGAAGGAGCAACCACAAGAAGAAGAAAAATTCTCAGAAAAGGTTACAAAAATCGATCAAATTCCGCATTGGCATACCATGATTCCCGCACAGGCAGACCATGGCAATATCCTCATGTAGAGCGGACCATGTCTTCTTAAAGTCCGTATTCTGTTGATCCTGAATCTTGTCACATTCCTGTCTAGTGAAACCATCTTCGGCAAAGAAACTTTGTTCCATATCCACCAAATCACCGCACATGCAGCAGAATAAAGGCCGAGGTTGAAGATTGTTGATATACGCAATGGCTTGGCGTGAGTATTCCAGCTCGGTTTCCCATTCCCGATTCCCACTTGTCATGCCAATCTGAGAATCGGCACATACAACAAAGGTGTAGGGAGATAGCAGAGATGACCCATCTTGGTCAACGCCAGTTGGAGTTGGCTGTGGAATTGATGGATGAATCATAGTACGGGAGGTCTGAAGTTCTCCGAACCTCGGAAGCTGTTTCCTCTGATGAGGTGCTTCGCCGACCTGAACCATGTTGTCGTTCCAATTCGTCGTCAAACGCTATAGGATTCCCCCCTTTTAAAATTGTCAGAAAAGTGATCAATTCTGAAGAGAGGATGCGGTTCAGGACATGGAATTCAGCATCATCGTCATCTTCAAGTGAAGCGACTATATCTGTGAACGATGAAAGGCACTCAAATCGGTAAAGTTGGTATGATAGAGCTATCGTCCAGCACGTAGTAGTAGATTCTTGTTGTGAACGAAGGTTGCTTGGTTCCGAATAAACAGTAAAAAGGCTATAGAGGGATGCAGTCGTAGTTTCAGTACGCATTTCCCACTGCATTCGGAAGTCTGACGATTTTAATGACCATTTCAGACTGAATCATGGCATTTTGGGTCATAAAAAATACAAAATAATAAGAAACTCTAACATCTTTAAAAAACTGGAAGCGACACAAAAACCCGAGCGGTTGCTACAAGAGAGTTGTGCCAACACCTCGCAATGGGAAGATCACGATGGCTCCCGTTTGCAACCACGCCTTTCTCGTTTTTGTTAGGGACTTTTTTGCCAATTATCGTTAAGAGCCAAGATGCAGTATATTCGGGGTGTAACACTGATGCCTACTACAGCACTCTTTCTAGCTCTCCTAGTCGGGCCGAGATTGGATTATTGCTCAAGTCGACCCATCGTAATGTTCTGCCATACACGAGTAGCAGCGAAGACACCTGGGATGCCTTGACAGACTTGGATGCAGGATCGGAAGCGGGGATGGTTCAATTGATTTATTCCGATGCAGAAGCGATTGCCTATGTCCCTGGAGAGAGTCGTTCCTGGAATCGAGAACACTTATGGCCCAAGTCACACGGTGTGGGGTACAGCGGCGCCGATTTTACCGACATTCACCATTTGCGACCCGCCGATGTCAACGTCAACTCGTCTCGTGGGAACAAGTATTTTGCGGCTTGTGGAGTCGCCGCTGGGATGGATGAATGTCGGAGCCCCGCCAACCCTGAAGCTGGGGCAACGACCGCGACGGACTCGGAAGTATGGCTGCCTCCGGAAAATGTTCGGGGAGATATTGCCAGGGCCTTGTTTTATATGGAACTTCGATATTACGGCGATGGAAGCGACCCAAACCTGGTGCTGACCGACTGTCCAACAGTTCAATCCGATGACCTGCTAGCATATCGTTCCCAACTGTTGCAGTGGCACGAAGATGATCCTGTGGATGATGCCGAACGAGAGCGAAACGACCGTGCTTGCGAACGATGGCAGGGAAATCGAAATATATTTATTGATTTCCCGGAATTGGTATCTTCCATATTTGGTGCTCCTGCACAACTGACGGGCTCCGGAGGGTATGAGTGCAGCAACACTGGAACTTTGGTTCCTTCCCCTTCCCCACCCCCTTCGTCATCTCCAATTGGCGGAAACCCATGTAGCAGCATGCAGGCAGGAGATGTGCAAATAATAGGAGTGCACACTGATGCTCCAGATGAAGTCGCGCTGGTGGCGCTCACTGATATCCCTGGAGGCTTGGAGCTATTCCTGACCGATGATGCATGGACAGGAAATAGCTTTCAAGAATCGGAAGGAACAGTAAAGGTACGAGCGCTTCTCCTTTTTCATTGAATTTGACTAGTATCTTTCCGTTGCTGATCGATGCCTTATATTGCTTGAACACACTCCTAGCTGTCGGTACCCTCCAATGGAATCTCGCAAGGCGAAGTATTTGGTTTTGGTCCAGAATCTAGTTTGCAGTATGGTTCTAGCTGGACGTCACTGTCGGGGAGTCTCTCTCTGTCAACTCAAGGAGACCCCGTATTTGTTTATTGCAAACCGACAGATTCGTCGTTTAATTTTCTTGCTGCAGTCAGCACTAGTGGGCCCTGGGTTACGGATGAATTTAGCAGTCACAACAGTGCGCTCCCATCAAGCCTTGCTGGCACAAATACCGTTTTGAGTCATCTTGACAACTATCAGTATATTGGTCCAGTAGAAGGGACCAAGGATGAGCTGGTTGCTGCAATTGGAGATGAATCAAACTGGGAAGGCTTCGACCAAGCTAAATCGTTTAGCTTTGATTCTCCGTTTACGGTACAATCCAACGCAGTTGTGTTGTGTGATGACTTAAAGCCGGGCGATGTTCAAATCATCGGTGCAAACAGTGACAATCCTGATGAAATTGCTCTTGTCGCGTTGGAAAACCTTCCCGAGTACCTGGAACTGTTCTTGACAGATGATGCTTGGACAGGAAGTGGTTTTCGTGGATCTGAAGGGACAGTAAAGGTATGGACATGTTTTGGTCAGCTTTCACATGGCACTGATTATCAATTTCTAACCCGTTTCTCCCTCCACGCCGCAACAGCTATCGGTTCCTCCTGGTGGAATTTCGAAAGGCACAGTATTTGGATTTGGATCAGAATCTGATTTGGCATATGCCAATAGCTGGACTGATGTGTCAAGAAATGTCGCACTGTCGGCCCAAGGCGACAATGTCTTATGTTACTGCAAGCCGACCGATTCTACATTCAATTTTTTGGCAGCTGTTAGCAACAGTGGTCCGTGGGTCAACGATGATTTCGACAGTTCGAACAGCGCCCTTCCCCCAGGCCTTAAGGGTACAAATACCGTACTGAGTCATCGTGACAACTACCACTATGCGGGTACAACAAAGGGAACCAAGACTGAGATTGTCGGATCGATTGGAGACAGTGTCAATTGGGTTGGTGCTGACACTCCTCAGCCTCTTGCTTTTGACACATTCACTGTTCAAGGAAACACGAATTTCCAGAGTGATGATTCAGCTGCAACACCAACCTTCTCATACCATGGCTGGTGCAGTTTGTTTCTTCTGGCATTTTCTTCTGCTCTTTAGGGTTTGCTAGCTTCTTGGTGCTATAAATGAGCTTGCGGCACCAAAACAGGGACGTGAGATTGAAATTAGATAAATGATGAGTCCAGAGAAGGAGAAGATACTGGATGATGCTATTATAAACGAGAATGAGAGGCGTTGGATGATTTATAGACACAGAATTGTGGCTGTAGTGATAGTTTTGGATTTGGTGTTTTCGCACAACGTCACTGTCATATTCATCTGGTCTTTGCCTTCGAATATGATCCTACTGTGTCAAGAGAGTATTCGCTTGACCAATGCCAAAAGTACATTTCTAGTTTCTTTCCTAAGATGTTGTTAGTCGACCCAGTCAGCTGGTGGCCGTGATTGTTTCCAGTCTTGAAACTGGACAAATGCAAAACACAGAATCAGCAAGCCAAACTATTTAGATCGGAAACGACAATCTTGGTTTTGTTTTCTGCTTCTTCGTTGATCATGGCTTCCGAAACTGGCGTTTTCAATCTCTCATCCTTGCTGAATAATCTCGATGGCCCGGGCGAAGACAATGCTGCCAAGAAAGACATGTTTGCGTTCGTGCGTTGCTTGATGCAAGGGATGGAGAAGGATGACCCGCAAACCTACAATAGAGCCAAAGTTATGATGGATGAAGAAGTCCAGAAGAACTTTGGTAGCTTTGAAGAGGCAAAAACTGAATTTCTCGCACGCATCCGTGAGATTGCAGGAGAAGAAAACTGGGCGAAAGCTGCAGCAGAGTCGGGCGTCAATCTGGATTGATCGAGAGAGAAACAGCAGATGCAAACCGCAAGAAGACGTCATTGGGCCAGTCGGCTCTGGATTAGTACGATTCATTGTTGAAAGAGAAGATTCCTATTAGACTTCATCTAAAAGGGCATCTAAGAATTAATCACATAGCTACATCATTGGTTCTACTAAGAGCTGCCATTTCAAAATAGATTGCAAGGAGGTCACAAGGACAAACAAGGCACGAGAAAAAGCCTGCGAGTCAGTCAGATCTAGGGTAGTTCCGATGTGTAGTTGTAGGATAGGATAGGATGGCGACTGCATTCAATCCTCAAAAGACCTCAACTTTTCTTGATCCTTTTTTCTTAATTACGGTTCAAGACGGTCACAACTGCAAGTAAACCTCCTGGTGGTTCATTTCTCTTTTCACTCAAGAATCGGTTGTTTGTGGATATTAATAAGAGGCTGTCCAACACTGGAGCATGACGAATAGGATGAAAAGGAAAATCTTGAAAAGAGAACAACACCTGGGATTCCAACGTGGTCCAAACCAGGCCCGAACATGCTCAACTTTTCTGAGCGGACGGGAAGTGGTGCTGCCATGTTGGTATGGCCGTTCCCATCTGTTGGTAACGACAACGTTCTTTTGTAGGTGAGTGGTTAAGAACACCCAAACCAAGACATCCACGCCATATTCTGATGAAGAAGCAATAGGAGAGGAAGTAACCAGGCTGAGCACATGCGATTCAACAACTACCTGTAATCTCTACAATCCAAGCATTTGATTGGACTTGCCTACGAGTTGGCCAATTTCACTAGAACCGCGTTGGCCCCAGATGAGTCTTGAAATTCATTACAGCAACATTCCCTTCTTCCGTATCAACAAAGAGTTCAAGTGTGAAATAAAGTTAAACAGCACCGCTACTAGTTATGGTCTTACTGCTCGCGGACGGGTTGATGAGTCACAAGATCAGAAACAAGGAATATTTTGATGTTCTCTCGCCAACCAGTGTTTCCTTTTTTATCGCTTCTCAAGGCCTCACCGACAGCTCCATCTCTTCATTTGTTTCCATAAACCGACTGGAGTGTTTCCTCCAAGGTTTCAAGTTTTACACCCAGCGTGGTTGCTTCCTCACTGACATCCAGTCCGCGGTTCCCACGTGCAACCTCTCCCAGCAAGTGCAGTCGAAAGGAACCAAAAAACGCTCCCATATCTCCCTCAAGACCTTTCTTGAGCAAGTCCTGTTCCAGTTTTAAAGCTTCCTCGGGATCCAGCGTCTTGATGTTAAACTTCACACCAGACACCTTAGCATACAGATCCAACGCATCTTTCCAAGCCATATTGTCCCCTTCCATGGAAAGGAATCCTCCCTTGTTGTACTTTGGATCTGTCAAAGCCTTGGCCAGGACAAATCCAATATCGGATCTTCTTGTAAAAGAAAGGTTGGCGGATCCGTCTCCCACAACAGTTACTGATCCGTCTTCCGGCTTGGCGAGAAGGTTGAAAATATGGTCGCTAAAGTAGCCGACAAAGACACACAGAGTCGGCAAACCTTCCTGGTTCGCCAAGTCGAATACCTTCTTCTTGCCAGCAAATAGGGGAAACTCGGATCCCCAACGACGAAAGTCGCTACCAAACTCTGATGGAACAAAAAGCGAGGCTCCTGCCTTTTTTGCTGCCATGACCAACGCACTCTCTGCTGCAATATAGTTGGCACCATTAAGAGCCGACACGACGACCTTGGCATCGACAAGATCATCGGCTGTAACTGCTTGAATATCTGCGACAGTTGCGATTTTCCACCCGAGATCCTTGAGGTGCTTTGCCTTGGATTCGTCTCGAACCAACGCTTTGCGGTCAGAAAATCCTTCGGCTGTCGCAAGTCCCTTCACCAACTCGGCTCCAAGATATCCAGTTCCACCAATCAAATAAAGCGTACTCATTTTTTCTTGAGAATGTTATCTTTCTCTTGTTGTTGTCGATTTCGGTTCTTATCGGCTTTGGTTTTGAAACGACCAAAAAATGTGAGTGCGTTGAGGTTCGATGAAGCCAATCTTTGGATTCAAAAGATCATCGATGTGGTTCCTCGAAGCCCCAGCGACTACTAGTCAGTCGATTCGTGGATCCTCAGGAGAACAAAGGGGAACACTTCGTATTTTGTCACGCCAGCCAGGTTTGGTGACAGATTTACTTCGTGACGGAGCTCGAACGGAATTCTAGAACTGCATGATTTCAATTCCGGGTACAGTAAAATGTAGAGAGTATGATATGGTTCGTTCAATATTGCGGGGGGCTCGGGGGCGGAGACCCTGGAACTCTTCGTAGATCTGTGCATCAGGTTACGATTTCCTTTTGAATGACCCACAACGACTCTCACTTGCCATTAGGGATGGTGCAGGTAGATCACCTATAATTTAAGATGTCAACCTTCACCTTGGGGGACCCTTCAGTTGTTGACGGTTCTGCAGAATTGAGATATGCAACAAATATATGACAAGCAAAAGAGAACAACACCTGGGATTCCAACGTGGTCCCCCACCGTAGTACTAACCAGGCCCGAACATGCTTAACTTCGCTGAGCGGACGGGAAGCGGTGTTGTCATGTTGGTATGGTCGTTCTCATAATTCGAAAACAAAGCCTTTAATAAAAATAAAGCAGCTTATTGTGTTTGTTCAACGATCAGTTCCAAAGAGATGAGCCGAAGTCTTTGTACATCTGAGATTACCATTTGTTGGAAAACATTGAGATTTGTTCTTCTTTCATACTACAAGTAGTAGTTTTTTGTTCGAAGAGGCAATGACTGGCTGGAGTGAGGTCGTTGTTGTTGGGCATTATAGCTACTTATCGTTTGTGCAGGATGCAAGAAGAAGATTCCAAATTCCATTTTGGATCTTGGCCAACAACCAACAACCCTTCATTCTTATCGAGATCTGCAATTGAAGGCGCAGCCAATTGTTCTTCTCTGTCTTCATTTCAAGTGCAAATGTTAATGATGAGCCGATGAGGGCAATTGGCTATTCTCTATTGTGTTGTCTCCTCGTTGCAGCTCTGTGGATCCTAGTCGACTTTGCAGACTGTTTGTCACCGCGACGATACAACAACCGACGTCGTCCACTAGGCTCGAATGCTCAACAGCACGACCTCGGGATCGGCAGCGTCGACGAAGATCGGGTGTTGAGTGACAAACAACGGGAGGCTCTAGAACTCATTCAAGAAGGGTCCAATGTCTTCATCACAGGGGTAGCTGGAACTGGCAAGAGCTTGTTGCTGCGGCGTGCCTTGGCATATTTCGAACAAAACTACAATCAACGCCAATACGTCGCGGTTGGACCGACGGGACCGACTGCCATTGCATTGGAGGGACAAACAATTCATAGCTTTGCGGGTATAGGGATTCCTCATATTTACTCGGACTTTATGAAAGTGAAAAGCAAGAAGAAGCATTGGAAGGAACTCAAAGTCATGGTTTTGGACGAAGCATCTATGGTTTCTGGGGAGTTTTTTGATTTGTTGTCGGATGCCGTCAGTGAAATTCGTAGAGATCCTCGACCGTTTGGTGGGATACAACTGGTGGTCTGTGGCGACTTTCTTCAGTTATCGCCGATTGCTCCTCGGAAACCAGATATAGAGCAAATGGTTGGAGCTCTCCAGGCAAAGGAAGGGTTGGATGAAAGAGACGCAAGAGAAATGTTGTTTCTCAACCGAGGGTTCTGCTTTCAGTCCTACAACTGGCAAAGAGCGAAATTCCAAGTTGTCGAGCTTGACCAAGTGTTTCGACAACAAAACAAACAGTTTGTTGACATCTTACAAGATATTCGGAAGGCGCACATTACACCCTCCACCTTGGAGTTTCTTCGATCAAAGTGCCAACGCCCCTTGCCGCCCAACGAGTTTGGAATCCGACCAACCATTCTGCATTCTCGAAACCGGGACGTTTCAAGGGACAATTTGCAGGAGCTGCAGAAATTGGAGGATGAGACTCTCATTTATGAGTCCAAGGACACCATTAAGAGAGACAAAGGGGCGCCAAAGTGGGCTGAAAATCAGCTTTGGAAGAGCCAATTCTTCAGCAACTGCATTGCGGAGGATATGCTGCAGCTTAAAGTTGGAGCACAAGTCATGCTTCTCAAGAATGAAGGACCTGGCCCAAAACAACTGGTCAATGGGTCACGTGGGAAAGTCGTTGGCTTTCGGAAACCTCCACGAAGTAAAAACAAAGACGAAGCTCTGCTGCCTGGGGTCGATACATATCCCGTTGTCCAATTTGTCAGTGGAATTAAAAAGATCATTCTTCCGACTACTTTCGAATCCAGGATAGTTGGCCTCGGCACATGTACTCGACTTGCTATTCCACTAAAACTTGCTTGGGCTATTACTACACACAAGGCTCAAGGGCTCACACTTGACTATGTCATTGCAGACCTCGGAGAAGTATTCGCAGATGGCCAGGCATATGTTGCTCTGAGCAGAGCTTCAGATGAAAAAGGGTTAGAATTGCGCAACTTCAGTCCCAATCGCGTCCGTGCCAATCGCATTGCATCGGCTTTCTATAACAACCCACATCAGGAGTTTCCACTTTGGACCGGAAAGGAAAGGAAAACGTTTATATCTCCACTGACTGATACAAATCCTCTACCTCGTCCTCAACCTCGGTCCAGTCCTCGCCCCACTTTGTCCCAACATTATGCTCAATCCAACGTTGCAGTATCATTAAAGAATGAGCGCGGCCGGAAAACAATGGTGATCAACGATATGACGCCTAAACGTGTGTCGCGCCCCATAAGTGAACCTGTGAATGAAGCAGCTAATACCCCACTCCCAAAAAAATATATGGAGGGGAAAGTATTTGTTTTCTCGGGAGCCTTTCGATTCTGGACAAAAAAGCAAGCCGAGGAAATTGTCCAGAAGAACGGCGGCCTAGTCCGTGCTGCAGTGAGTGGGAAAACAGATTTTCTTGTCACAGGCAAGCCGAGGAGCGGGAAGTCCGTGAAAGAAGGCGCAGAGTACAAGAAGGCAGTTGGCCTCCTGGACAAGAAGGCTATCAGAATATTGTCAGAAGAGGATTTTCTAGACATCATCAATTCTCCTTGACGCTCAGCGCATTTCTGAAATATTATTGGATTTCAAACTCGTTAGATTGTTTCTATTTTTAGTCTGTTGAAGTAGACAAATTAGTGCCAGACCACTCAATTGGACGGTCAGTCTCAAAATTCTTGTAGGTACTAATATAGCGTTTCGCACACATCCAAACGCACCTCAAGATGAATACCTCGCATTCTTCCATCACCTATAGTAAGAACTATTGCCTTGTCAGTGGCATGCAGCAAAAGCCTGTTGCAAGTGGATTAATAACGTCATATTCAACTCTATCACTCTCGAACAAGCTAAACAAACCACAATCGAATTCATGAGATTGGTGTGTCGGCTCGGTTGCCTCTTGCTGTTTCTGTTATGGAATGTGTTTTCCACTCAGGTCAAGAAGCAGCTGAAGTATTCAGCAGATGTGACTTCGACCGAAGGTCGCACTTTCGAACTTTCATACACTACTGCGGGTGGAAGTAAAGGGAAAGTGGAGTGCCCTCGATATTTTTTGACCCTCACGTCTGAAGTGATGGAGGCTGAAATACTATTCAGACATAAACATGGCAGGTGGAGCGACCGTGTCTTGCTGGAGATCTTGTATTTTAGTCTCGATGACGATGGATCCTCAAGAGGGAAAATGGACATTCGTTCTGCCAAAAACCGGGTGCCGAAATGGAACTTGCAGCTCAGAACATCAGACCATTGTACCTGGGAAGGGATTTCTTGTAACCAGGGTAGACAGATCACGCAAATTCAGTTGGACGGACTGGACTTTCCGGGCACCCTTCCTGATGAATTAAGCACCCTTAACTCCCTGGAAGTTTTGGAAATGAAACGTGAGTATCCACATCGTCATGAAGCGAAGTATTGTGTTCAGCTTGATGAATCTGACACAGCTTCTAATTTGGCAGGAAACAAGATTCATGGAACGTTGCCGCGGTCATATGGAGCTTTGACCAATCTTAAGATTGTAAATTTTGATAGGAACAACTTTGAGGGCACTATTCCTGAAGAGTTTGCGAGGTGGAGCAACATCGAATCGTTGTGGCTTTCAAACAACGATTTGACAGGTACCATTCCAGAGCATCTAATGGACAAGTGGCAGTATCTAACATACATTGATCTTGCGAGGAACAATCTGGAGGGGAGAATCCCAAAGGGTTTGGTGAAGAACAAAGAGAGGCTACTCAATCTCATGCTTGGTCACAACAAGCTCACGGGGACGTTGCCCGAGTTAAGAGCCCCTATGAATTTGCTGTCGTACCTAGATGCCAGTTTCAATCAGTTGACTGGGACCATCCCAACTACTTGGAGATATTCTCCCAACCTCGAAGGTTTATTTTTGAAATCAAACCAGTTCTCGGGTACATTTCCCACAGAACTTTTGCAACTGACAAGCCTACAACAGCTTGTACTGGTGAGACTTTATTCTGCTAGCCTTTCCTTTGCTTGCATTTGGTACCTGGTTTCTTACGTCGTTTTAACATTAGCGCGATAATCTTTTGACAGGGTCTCTTCCTAGAGGCGATGACGTCGTTGAAGGCCTAGATGCGCCGCCTACGGGTGATGGGAAATGGGGCAATCTGAAGAAGCTTCAATTCCTTTCACTAAGAGAAAATCAGTTTACTGGGATCCTACCTCCGCAGTTTGCATACGGCTTGGGTGATAGTATGGAGAGCCTTGATATTGGCTTTAACAAGTTCAGCGGGACTTTGCCATCTGCGATCGGTAAATTGAAGAAGCTTGTACATTTCTATGCTCCATACAATGACTTCGACGGGACATTCCCAGTTGAGACGAAGTACATGAATGTCAACTTGCTTCTGAACTTCACGGAAAACAGGTTACACGGGAGTATCCCTAGACTTTTTTGTGCCAGCGGACCAAAGCAGCGAGAAAGCCAACGATACCGTATCTCTGGGTGCGACATGGTCCTTTGTCCAGGTGGAACTTTTCATCGAGATGGTGCCGCTGGGACGGATGGATCTTGTCGTGTTTGTCCAGGCCTCAAAGGGCAGGATGCAAAAATTCTAGGGAGGACAACCTGTCCAGGTTTGGAGTATGTGCATGGCGATCTCGATGGAGACGGTGAGCTCTCGGAACGTGAAATTCTGCGACTTCTCTACGTGTACACCAGTGGTCAGCACTGGGGCAATCAGTTTACAGAGTGGGCCGATCCCTCCAACCATGCATGCCAATTGAATGGTGTCACTTGCGTCAACAACCACGTGGCAAAAATTGATCTTAGTGATGCAGCGATGTGTAGCAATGGAGAAAGAAAGCCTGGGCCAATTGATCAATGCCGAGGCCTTCCCTCGGAACTTGCGCTGTTGCCCAACTTGGAGGTATTGACATTGAGTAGGCGCCAATTTTTGCGTGGCAGCATCCCCACTGAGTTTGGACAATTGAGCAAACTCAAGTACTTCGATGTTTCCAATTGTCCCCATATGCGAGGAACGCTCCCTACGGAACTAGGACTGCTGTCGAATCTTAAGGTTTTGAATGTGGGCAGCTGTCGTTTCAATGGAACCATTCCAGAGGTGCTGTTTGACATGGCGAAGTTGGAAAAGCTTCATTTGAGTATGAACTTGTTCTCTGGTCATGTCCCTTCGAATGTCCAGAACTTGAAAAGTATCAAGGAAATAATGATATCCCGGACGTTTTTGAAGGGCTCGATTCCGAACGAATTGGGTACATTATCATCCATCGAGAATTTAGAGATGTATGGGAACCAGCTGACTGGGACGATCCCTTCGTCACTGGGATCTTGTACCAAACTGAAACGAATAGGTAAGCCATCTGCACGTCTGGTGTGCAATTGAAGGATGAATATGCGCAGGCAATCTAATTGTCGTTTTCTTCAACACCACAGACCTGTTCAACAACAAACTAAATGGAACGATTCCATCAGCTTTGTCCCGCCTCCAATCATTGCAGATCCTCCACGTCAAGCAAAACAGGTTGACTGGAACGATTGCGTCAAATTTTGGCAGTCTTCCATACCTGTCCTGGTTTGACGTCTCCTCCAACCGCCTGATTGGGAGCATCCCAGAAACATTTGGTTCCTCAAATTCGATTAAAGATTTCCGGTTGGGCGGGAATATGATTTATGAGCCCATTCCTCCAGCACTTTGCAGAAACAAAAACATCAATGGAGGGTTGACAACTACCTATGGTTGCGATGGCGTGATTTGTTCTCTGGGAACCTATTCGGATCCAGGCCATGCTACTCATTCTGAGGGATGCAAACCATGCCCTGAAGGTCAAACAACGATGTATCTGGGTGCCTCTTCGTGCGAAACATTTTCGGAGAAGGACATTTTGTCAATGTTTTTTGATGTCATGAGGGCAGACGAGTGGGACCCCTTGGAACCGGAAAGCTGGAAAGCCGGCTCAGAAAACGTTTGCGACTGGGAGGGCATTGATTGTGACGAGGATGGTGAAATCATGAGCATCCAATTCCCAACATCATCGGCGGCGATTTAAGAAGCACTGAAACTATTAAAAAGTGCGTCTCATATGAAAACATGGACTATTTAGAGCTAAGACCTTAGCTGCCTCCTGTTCGCTCGGCAAAAAAGGCATCAAAATCGTCGTCCGACTTGGCAGCCGGTTTTGCTTCGTCCTGGCCTTCCTCGTCATCATCGTCGTCAATGGTGAAATTGGCAGCGGCAGCCTCTCCACCATCATCTAGCAACAAATCTTCAAATTGTTCCGTGACAGAGGTGGCAGGTGCAGCTGCAGCCGTCGTCGAAGCCGAAGATTCCGTCAGCGCCGCCTGTTCAATGTCCACTAATTGCTTTTGGAGTTGGTCGTTCATTTGGAGGCATTCCATCAGGACTTCTTCACTAACGCCCCCCATGGCCGCAACTTCGACGAGTTCCACCATACGAGGTGCACAGGCCTCGAGGAATCCTACTACATCCATCATGGCCGAGTCTGCGGTGGAAAAGCTAGGAGAAGCGGCTCCGGGATTCAACATGCTTTTGCACAACTCCATCTTTTCCTTCAAGGTTTCCAAATCTTTACGAATCTTGGAATCAGCATTTTGCACTGGTGTTGAGGAGAGCTCCGTCTCTGCAGAGGCCATCATTCTGGTTTGCGTTTGATCAGTGATGCAGTGATTGAATAGACACGATAGTGGAAATGGGTTGTTGTTCCCTTCATAGTACATAGTGCGTTCAACTGTCGTTCTTTTCAAAAACGGTAGAAAAAGCTAAATAAAGCCCCTCTACCTGGACGACTAACTTGATACGAATTCAAAACACATTCGGTCAATATTCTTGCGGACATGACGTCATAGTGACCGCCATGACGTACACAATCCATTGCTGACATGACGTCACAGCAGTTGACATTTTTTGGGGGGAGAATAGATATTGGGCCTGGGCGCGTGAATATGGGAATAATATACCTCTCTCAAAAACTACTCAGGCACTCAGTTCTGTTTCTTCCACAACATGTTGGCTTGTTATTGCCATCGCTGTCTACTAGAAGTATCTAAGATATTTCTCTCAGCGATCGTGCATAATTTGATATGTCTACTTTCAAAGACTGTTCGAACCACCCATAATAAATCTGAAACATCGAAAAACAAGAAAGCAATCCATCATGTCCAACTCTGAAGCCTCATCTTCCCACGACGAGATTACGACTGAGGTACCTTGTGGAAACCAAGCAGAAACACCAGAAGAAATTGCCGCCGACCCAGCCGCGCCCGAAGAAGAAGCAGAAAGGCGTCGTCGCTGTTTCAAGAAGGGGATCTTTGCATTTCTCCTGGTCAGTTTCATCGCATACGTCATTGCGGATTCGTTGACAGTTGGAAACGTCTCCGATGCAGTCGAATCCTTCCTGCAGTGGATCGAAGACAATCCAGTTGCCGGTATTTTTGTCTTTATGGTCGTTTACTTTGTCGCCACGATCTTTTTCATCCCAGGATCGATCCTAACGTTGGGTGCTGGGTTTGTCTTCGCCAACGCGTTTGGACTTGGACTAGGTGTGCTGCTTGGAACCTTATCCGTCTTCTTTGGAGCCAGTGCAGGCGGGGTTGCTGCTTTCCTAATTGGAAGATACCTCCTCCGAGATTGGGTTAGCAAGCTGTCACAGAAGTATGCCATTTTTGAAGCACTGGACATTGCCTTTGCAGAGAAGGGTCTCCGCATAATGACGCTCCTACGACTTTCTCCAGTGATCCCTTTCAATGCTATCAACTACGTTGCCGGAGTTACTGCTCTCGGTTTTTGGCAATATGTCATTGCCATGATTGCCATCCTTCCTGGTACAATCCTCTATGTCTTCTTGGGTGCTTCCGCGGGTAGTTTGGCCGACAGTGCCAACAGCGGAGATAACACTACCGTCACTATTATTGTGGTGGTTGTAGGTGTCGTTTTTGGAATCGGTGCGGTCGGTTTGACATCGTATTATGCCAAGAAAGAGTTGAATCGGATCGCGGAAAAGAGAAATGAGGAACTGGAAAACACTGAGGAGGGCGATGAAGAAAACGGCACATCAACTTTGAATGTGGAAGGAGCCAACGAAGTTCCCGTCCCTACCGCAAACTGAAGGACTATATGCCAACAGAAGCAATCACAATTTTCCTATTTGTAACGTTTCATAGATCTGTGCTTTTGGCACATGTTATATTGTAAGAATAAGTTTCTATACAAACAGTAATAGATGATAACGCAACCTCAGCAATCACAGAATTGAAGAAAACTGTGGGATGCTAAGGCAAGAAATTGCTGTGACAGGGTCCAGCCACTCAACACCCAACTCTTGTCAAATTATAGAACAATACATACATGAAACTCGATCGACTTCATGGGTCATTCTTTCTCTTCACACTTCTCCTTCTCGTTCATCCCTTCCAAAACAGCGCCATTTTCTCCATGACTCGACTCGTCATCCAGGTGAGACGTTTGAGTGAGAGATTCCGGTCGTTGTGCCAACCTGCGCTTGTTTGCGGCTATTTTGTTCAGCTCCTTCTTGGCATAATAGGATGTCAAAGCAATAGCAAGGATTCCCATCGCTACACTGATCACGATGACCCACGTAGTCACCGCCGCATTTTCACTGCCACTTTGGCTAGTGTTCGCCAAACTACCAGCGGAAGCTCCCAAGAACACATACAGCACTGTCCCTGGCAGGAGGGCTAGCAATGAAATGGTGTAATACAAGAGCGTGATTCCAGTAACACCGGCAATGTAGTTGATGATATTGAACGGGATCACTGGTGAAAGCCGAAGCAGTACCATGATACGAAACCCCTTCTCGTTCATGGCCACGTTGAGTGCTTCACAGATCTCATACTTTTGCGACAGTTTCTTTACACAATCTCTCAGCAGGTACCTTCCAAGTAGAAATGAGACCATGGATCCAGCACAGGCCCCCACGAAGGTTGAGAGCGTGCCCAGTACCACACCCAGCCCCAAACCGAAGGCATTGGCAAAGACATATCCCGCTCCAAGAGTCAAGAGGGCACCTGGTACCAGTAGGACCGTCGCTACGAAGAAGACAAGGGTAAACGAAAAGATACCGGGTACAGGGTTGTCTTCGATCCATTCCAGAAATCCACTCAAGGCATCTGGGATTATACAAAAGTAGATCGAATCCACCACGAGAAAAGTGACGAAGGCAATGAACAGAAATACAAAGAGGCCTTTCTTTCTGGCCTTTTGAAACTGTCCTGATCTTGTGGAAACATTATCCTCTACCCAGCTACCCACTTCCTCTTGGTTTTCCAGGGAGCCCTGACCTGTTTCTCCCTCTAGCGAAGAACATGAGCATTGAGGTTCATCAGATGTCGCAATTTCCTTCTCGGAGTCCATACTCTTGAACGAGCTCAATCAGAAAGAGCTTTGGATACTGTGATCGCCTCGTAATGTTGTCAATGCATGTGACACAGTGTACCCAAAGGAACGAAAAACTTGAAGCCATGATTTTTGCTCAAGCAGTTTTCTCGCTTTCGACTTTTGTTGTTCTTGGTCTCTGAGAAAAATGCCAACGAAAAAAGATACGATTTCTGAAATATAATGGGGGAAGAGAGTATCGTATCAAGGGGAGAAATGTGATTATGCCATGGAAGGCTTGGGTGTGCATTCCCGCGCTCTCTATGCCGTGCATGCACTTTGACATTTTTTTAACGCAAGCAAGCGGTATTCATCATATATGCGGTTTTGAGAGAACTTCTGCACGATTGAACGTCCGCGACCCCTTTGGCGCCGAAGAACTTCCATTTGGAAGTTCAATTCCCGAACATTCCCCACTCGGACGCACCTTTTTCGCAAAATCAATCCTGCGAATTCCCGCTACTCGCCAATCGTATGTAATTAGCTCCATTTTTTGTCTACATAACGTCCATTTAGCCGTAGGAAGTTGCAACCAGGCGCGACTGGAAAGACAGGTGAGGATGGATTCAAAACCATTCTGTTTGGTGCCTTTTCAATGGTGACGGCGTTGTTAGATAAGCCAATCCCCCCTGTAATTTTCATGAAGTAACATGTGAGGAAGAGGAAAGGGTGCTTGTCATACGTCGAAAACTAAACGAAGTTGTAGGGACTAATATAGTGCCTATTTCCAGCATTGTTCAGAAGGTGCAAACGTCACACGTGTTCATCCCAGAAAACGAAAGTACTTCCGCTCCAAGTGATGTCCGCCTGGCGCTTCCCTCTTTCATTGTGTTCAGAAGCTGTTCTGAAATTTCTGACAGTTTCCAGTGACGAACGAAACCATTAGCAGTGTCATAACTCATAACTCACAGCAACCAACAAGCACAATGCCTCTCTCTGTCTCATTTGCACTTGTCAATGACGTCATGGAAAGCTGGATGCTTCTCCAGACGATACCGAACTATTCAGATGAATTGGGTGTCCTAATGTTTCGAAAGTAAGTCAGCATTGGTTCCACCTTCAAACCAGAGGGCATGGCAGCAGAACGCTCACATTCGTTGATGTTCCAGATTCTTTGATATGTATCCAGATGCCGTTTCTCTGTTTTCGTTCGGTGGTGTTGACAAGTCGATGCCGTTTGACCAGGAGGAGTTTTTTGAAAGTCCTCAGTTCCTTGTTCACGTAAAGCTCATGATGCGGACCTTTTGCGGTGCTATTGACATGCTGGGACCAGATCTGGAATTACTGCTCGAAACGGGATCTGAGATTGGACAAAAACATAAGAACTATGGCTTGACTAAGGAACACTATAGTTTCATGGAACTGGCGCTCATTGACGCGCTTCAAGAGCTACTGGGCAGCAGCTTTACTCAACATCAAAGAATGGCCTGGGAAGAATTTTGGAAGATCTTTTCTTATACAATGCAACATGGACGACAAAATCAATAGACTGACCTTGAGACGTCGAACACAACTTTAAAGACCGCTGTTGGTGCCGATAAACCCTTTCTGCAAATCATTTCGAACGTCGGGAATCATTTCGTTCTGTTCCAAGAGAAACATACAAATAAAATAGATAAAAAATGAATAAATCAAAACTATATGAAAATACGTCACGAGTTGGAGCAAGAGCTTCAAGTGGCGACGCCTTTGGTGTACATTGGGGTCTGATCGGTGGTGGCTAGCTAGTAGTAGTATAGAAAGATCTCTACACAGTGCAGCCAATCGATCACTCCCCTGCTGTCCCTTTGAGCTATGCGCACTCACATTCGCAGCCCCCATCGCAACTCATCCGACTGCAGTCAATAGTAAGCCATTCCAATTCATCCTCTTCGCGCAACATGCATACTTGCTCAGGCATATCCCCTTCAAATTGGTTGCTATGCAGAAGGAGATTTCGTAACCTTTCCAACATTCCTATTTCTGAAGGTATCGTACCAGTAAGCCCATTCCGGTTGAGTATGATCGACGCTTTGTGAGATAGGAAGCGACCAGCGCGTTAGTGAATCGACCAGCTAAGCTGTCACGTGTCAAACGAATTACTCACAAAGTCTTCTCATTCTTCCCACAACAGTCGGGATGGTTCCCCGAAGCTGGTTCCCAGAGAGATCCAGCAGCCCTGTGGGTACCCAAAAAAAACATAAGACTAAATCTTGCCCCTGACCAACAATCATGTCCTAAATTTTTGTACTTACGTACTCCTGCCAACTCTTGCAGTTCAGAGGGAATGGTGCCAGTGAAATCATTTCTGCCCAAGGCAAGATGTTCTAGAGAGGAACAAGGGTGAGATCCGCTATTTGTCGATACAATTGAATGCTGTCCGTATGTCCTTACCCAAGGAAGCCAGCACACCGAGCTCAGTGGGCAAAGTGCCTTGTAATTCGTTCACCTGAAGATAGAACCGTTCTGCAGTTCCATCAGAGTGAGCATTGGTTAAAAAAACACAACGGATGACATCAGATGTCACAACTTACGAAGGTTGGTCATTTTTCCGAACTCATTCGGAATTGTGCCGTGAAGCTTTCCATCATTTAAAAAAAGGAACGCTATCCTCGAAAGGTTAGATCTTGAGGTTGCAAGTGGTCGCAGTTTTCTTCCATCACAAACTCACCTAGAGAGTTCGAAAGTAATGATAGTTCTGTGGGTATCGTGCCGTCCAAGTTGTTGTCTCGTAAGTGGAGGCTGTACAGGCGTCCCTCATCATCGCATGCCGAACGTTCATCGTCGCCAGAGTACCACTCGCACTCGTCGAAATCAGTCATCCACTTTTCGGTATTCTTCCAGTTCTCGCCACCTGTACTATAGTAGAGCACTGCCAATACCCATCGCTGCACAATCTTCTCGTCCACAAGGAATTCGTCCTTCACTTGGGAATCGGACATCCATGCCAGGGCCTTGGACTGCGAAGAAGAGACATCATCGAGCAGCTCGGAGGATTCAGGAGATGCACTCAAAATCACACTCTTTAAAAGTTCTGTAGCTTTGAAAGTGGGTGCAGTTGACGGTACCATGGTGGGAAGTATCGATCCTTGTACAGAAGGTCCAGCAGAAGGTCCAGCAGAAGGCCCGATAGTAGGCTCGGCAGAAGGCCTGACAGAAGGTTCGGGAGAAGGCCCTGCCGAAGGCTGTGGGCTGGGCTTTGATGTCGTTGCCGGTGCTGGTCTGACCATTGTTGGCTTCGGTGCATATGGCGAGGGAGCAGAACCAGGCCCCGACGCGCTATCATCAACCGCAGAAGTTTCCAGTTGGGTGCTGACAACTATGTAGACTGCCAGCATGGCAAAAATGATCAGCAGGCAGACAGCCGAGTGCACAAGTCTCTGAAATACCTTGTCTTCCTCAAAAGCTCGTCGAAGCAAGCCACAGCATCTCTCGTCCCTGTTCCATTCATCAACCCCCTTTCCTTCAATGGTCTGGGTCTCAAAGTTCGTCGTGTAATCGGATTCCTTCTGAGGGTTTTCTGCTTTTTGATTTCTGTTGGACCTGGTGGGGGTCATGCCAACCTGGTTGCCTGTCGTGCCATTCTCAAGCACATGCTCCTCGCCATAGGAGTCGGGATATCCTGTGGCATACTTGAGTGAATTACTAAAATCACTAAACGTACTCATGCTGTTGTTGTAGCTGAAGACGGACGCAGAAAATGAGTCACTTGTATCACCTACAACGCCATTGGCGTCGATTTCAGGTGCCTGTTCAGCTCTCGGGACGCCTTGTTGATAAAGTGCCTCCGCCTGTTCACTCCAAACCAGTGGGTCGGAAAATATGCTAACATTTCCCCGCCTCTCTGATTTTGGACGTTTTGAAGTTCCACCCATTGCTGTCAAAATCCTCAAGCAAGAAGATGAAGTTGGTGCTCGTCACTTTGTGTGTGACGGCAGAAAGATGCTTGAGTATGGGCGAAGAGTGTTTTTGTGAGTCAAATCTATCCGTTTCCGTCACCCCTTAGTGTTTGGTCCAAGATTTAATGGCAGTGTTTAACGGTGAGTTTAGCTCGGCCATCAACAAAGGGTCACTGGGGTCATTTCTTCCACAAAAAAGACTGGCATAGGACGAAGAATGTTCCGCGTCATGATGTCAACGTTATCTGAACGACGCGAAATTTTGGGAACTCCAAACATCTAGACAGCTCGTACTACTTAGCTTTGTCCGTCTCTTTCTGTGAACCTGTATCAAGAAGAGAGTCAAGTCAACTTAAATTGGCTACATCATCAAAAAAAAAAATTCAATTTCCAACAGCCAAGCGATGTGCAAGGTTTCCAAGTTGCTTAACGCTTCGTTCAAGAGGTGGTGTCAGAGTCTGGCGGAGAGGAAAATGCTCTTCACTTTGCGTAGTTATTACTAGTAGTCTCCAGGCTGGAAGGAAGACTAGAACATACCAGCTCTGAGCAATGCAAAGGTATGTGATACTAGAATGCAACTATTGTCGCATAGTTTTAGGCCAAGCAAAAAACTTTCACCAAGAAATAGGAAAAAGCGAACAACAGTTGTCGCATAGTTTTAGGCCAAACAAAACGAAAAAGAGAACAACACCTGGGATTCCAACGTGGTCCCCCACCGTAGTACTAACCAGGCCCGAACATGCTTAACTTCGCTGAGCGGACGGGAAGCGGTGCTGCCGACAGTTTGTTTCAGATGAGAAGTTACAATATAATGGAAAACCTCTCTTTAAGAAATCAAAGAAATCAAATTCACAACAAAACTTGCAGTGCACACAGTACAGTATGTGACATACTGTACTGTACAGTACTTCATTCACGCCTGACCTTGACACTTGGCTGACAAGAAGACCCTCCCTCGACAACGATCAGACGTTGTTGGATCTTGAATACATCAAGCACTGAATCATAGTAGCAATTCGATTGTTCAAATTCATTTCAATGTCCACCATGCAGCTTCTTGTTCTTTTTATCGCATGTTTGCCTTTGGCAATGGCCTTCACCAATACTCTTGGCGTCAACTCAGTAGTAAATTCTCGATCCTTGTCGTTGAGTGCCAAGGCGGACAAGATGACAGAAGAAGAGTATGCTCTCGCCTTGGAAAAGGCAACAAAATCCATGACTGCATTTACCAACAAGTATCTAAAAAGGTCTGAGACAACTCTTTGCAATGATAAATCAGTAGCTGCTGCTGTAGTCAAGGGGTTGGCGGAACACAAAGTCAAGCTGGGTGCTCCGCTCTGTCCGTGTCGGTTCTACGAAGATAAGGAAGCAGAGGTAAAGGATGGATACTGGAATTGCCCTTGTGTTCCGATGCGAGAAGGTATGTCTTAGTGTCTTGAGCCATTGTTTCTCCCGTTTTCCATTTCTTTAAACACTTTGTACCTTAATCGTAGAAAAAATCTGCCATTGTTGTCTCTTCTTGACTTCCGACCATCCCTTTGCCGGGGAAGAGCAGGTAAGTATTCTTTTGCATTCACCATCTCCACTTCCATCTTCACTAGTTTTCTAATACTTCCTTAAATCCCCTCTCCCGCATCAGGAAATCTCCGTGGAAGAAGTATTGGATTTAACGAAAGACATGAGTTAGTTTTGTCGACGATTTTGTTTGTTGCAACATTGTACAATCTACACCAATGTTCAAGCTACCGTTTAAATCCAAAAATCATTCTTTGACACCACAAGAAGATAGGTGAACAACCACAAAAACTGCTTTCTTCGGCATGAAACCCCACTCTCCTTCGATGAAAATAGAAGATGTTGCACCCACACTCGGCTGGAGTTCTTTGCAACGTGGTGCAGCGGCGTTTGTGACATGCACTAATTCGAAATTCTCCACTATAAAACCACACTCTTTTCTTTATTTGCATCATAAAATGTCCTAAAGCTGTGATCGTTGGTAGGCCGTCTAGCTGCAACTGCTGTTCAGGGCTAGGGAGTAGGTCGACAGCAATCACAGCAATGATGGAGTGCTTGTGTAGGTTGCATACCTAATTCCAGTTTCCGAAGATGTCGTGTGTTTCATGGCAAATGTTGTAGAGCTGTGGGGAGAATGCACGATCAATCATGTGAAAGTTCTGTTCCCAAATGTATGGTGATTATAGTGAAATTCTGGAGGAAACACAACGTCTGAGCACCAGATTTTCCCCACTCCAGTGCTCTACGTCGTTGTCGCAGTAAATCTCGAATGGCGGTATCGTAGTGGCATCCAAAAGGGAAGGTCGGCAATCTCTGAAACTATTTCAATTTTAAGAAAGTAGATCATTGAACAAAAGAGATTTAGTGAAATATTAGCGGAGTTTTGTTGTCGTGGTGTCGATTCAAGACAATACCTCATGCTGTTGGGCAGTCTGAGATTTGCCTAACGGGAAGTCGAGGAGGCATTGGTGGACACTTGAATGAAATTTGTCTCGGAAGCCTTCGAGACAAGTCATCCAGTCGCGGTTGCAAGCGATCAGTCTCTTCAATATCAGCTCGACAGCCTGCTGGGCCACTAGATTTTCGTTCATGACATGACTTCCATGATCGTCCAACTTGCATTTCTTTTCGTGATTCGTGATCTTGCGGTCTGCGGTGAAGCTCTCCTGTGCAGTTGTCGTCGAAGTAAATAACATCGCTGAATCGAACTGCAGGTTTTGTAGAAGTTTGTGTGGAATGACTTGCCATCGTATCAACGGTATCAACGGTTTTTAATGTTTGGACAAGGTAAGCTGAAAGAATGGCAGGCTCAAACAGAAATGGGATTTGCATCAACGACGATTTTCGGATGGTCCAAAGCATTTTGACCGAGTTTAATGAGATTGTGGTGCGTTTTTCACGTGTAACATAGCGAGATTCCCCCAAACTTCAACAGAGCATGTTATGTATCGGAACAAGTTTTGGTCTTGGCGGGCATTCTGATCTTTCGGGCGTGAAAAGGGTGCAGTTCCGGTCCCATTCCTGTTTAGTCGAATGCTCTGTCGTACTAGAGATCCCAATACTCAATGTGTGTTTTCTAATTAAATGACAGCCTTTCAAGAGATGGTAGAGGGTACAGGTCAAGTCCTACTCCCCTGCAACTATCTTTGAGCGACAATATTCCATTGCGTCAAGGCTTCAGCTGCCATCATTGGAGATACAGAATACATCCTCTTGTTTGTTTTGAAGGCTACTCTGGTTGTAGTGAGAGCCAAAACTTGCTAGTAAATCTGGCTGGTGTGTTGCTAGAGCCGTAGCAAATCTGTAGAAATCTAAAGTGTTTGAGAAGCCAAGCTATTGTGCACAGGGCAAGAAGCAATACACGATGTGAAATGGATCCACGGGCTGAATCAGTCCCAAGTCCCATTGCCTGCAATGCAAAGGCTGAAGCCTTTGCACCGGGATGGGATACAAAAACAGAGAACAGTGAAAGCTAGCTGAAGCTATCTGTCACTGTCGTCAGTCTACAAGACAAGTGAGGTCCAGTCACAGCATCGCCCGACTGTTCGCAATGTCGACACATCACCTTGTGTGTGATCCGCGTCACGGTTCGCGTGTGTGAATCTTGATGGGAATCGACTCCGTTGATTCCCTTTCGGCTGTCTGACCCCTCCGACCAAGAATCCTAGCTAGAGGCTTGCGTCCTGTTCTCCGTTGCTGCAGTCTATGTTAGACTATCTGACCCCCTGGATCCAGCCTAGCTAGAGGCTAGTGTCCTATTCTCCGTTGCTGCAGTCTACGTTAGAAGAGTAGAATAATGACGAACACATTCGAATCATTTGCTTTGTTGGTTTTCTGTTCACGAGGAATAGTTGGGCGGGACTCAAGGTAACACAGGAATTGTTGGAGAGGATGCTACACTCCGGTTGCAAACAACTGGGAAACAAACCAAACCTTATAATAACAGGTGTAGATAATCGGTAATTGTAATGTTATGATATAGATGACGATTGCGATGCAATCTTCTACAATAGTGTGAGGCCAGGAAGCTACCCATATGTTGCCAGACCGTGAGTACGTATGGTCCGCCAGGCCTTCCTGTTGATACCTTAGAACAACAATAAGTGTCGAAATCTATGGGAAGATGGCACTCCATATCGTTGTTCAGGTGATTTAGTGGGGCCGTGGTGGACTTAAGTTCTTTGAATCTATGTCTTGAAGACTGGATCTTACTTTGCTGGGTAAGGCGAGATTTTTCGAATGGGGAGTCTAAGAGGCATTGGTGGGCACTCAAACATATCTTTCTTCGGAAACCTTTGGGACAATTCGCCCAGTTGGGAATGCAAATGATCACTATCTGCAACATCAAATCTATGGCCTGCTGTACCACGAGCCACTCTATGACTTGCTGTACAACGAGACACTCTATGGCTGACTGTACCACGACGCTTTCGTTCTTGAGACATCCATGATCTCCATCCATATGTTTCTTGCCATGATTCGTTTTTTCGTGGTCTGTAGCGAAGCTTTCCTGTGCAGTTGTCGTCAAAGTAAACTACATCGTTGAATCGAACTGAAGGTTTTGAAGGAGCTTGTGCGGAATACATTGTTCTCGTGTGGGGTTTCGGATGTGGTTTTCACTATTGCAATGCTGAAAATATGGGAAAGGAAGATTATCGGATGTTTTGCAGGATTTTCTGTGTTCGGCAGGGATGAGACCGAGCTAACTAATCCAGTGCAATTTTCCAGTTGGTACTTTTCCATGTCTAGGGAGTTGGACCGGCCGCAGAGAAATCGAAGATTTGTCTATGTGTGTATATGCTTTTCTAGCAAGGCGAAGAAGGGTACAGTACCGGTCGTACTTTCCTTTCGATTCGAATACTCTCAAAAGTGTGCTGATCGAGCATTGCAAGAATGATCGAGCAAACGTCAGTTACTACAGTATGTATGGCGAAGGGTACAGGCCAGGCCCATTCGCTTCAACCATGCAGAATTATTTCAAAGTATTCCAGCAGCATAATGGGGTGCACTACATTAAAGAAGAATCGACTGCTGTGTACAATTGAAGGGAACCGCAAAAGGGGGGAGGAAGAAGGCCCGGAACACGCTACTAAAGTATCGTTCCATTCTGATTGAAACAAAAAGGATCACAATAATACCCAAAAGAGAGTCCAAGGCTGCTGCACTGCATCCAAAGAATCGGTTGCCGAGGCAAGTGTCCACTCAACGTCTGGCCATCCCTTTGCCGTCATTTTTCCAAGGTGGGATTTGGACAATCAATTCTATGAAGGCAGAAGTACCATTGCGCAATTTAACTAGGCACCAAGACTCTAATGTTCTTCATTGACAACACAATTACTTTTGGTAAGTGCTCTATTAGCCGAAGGAAGTTCGAAAACGGCACTCCACATCGTTGTGCAGGTGATTTTTTAGTGGGGGCGTGGTGGACTTAAGTTCTTTGAATGTCTTATCTCTTAATAGTTAAAAGACTAGATCTTACGCTGCTGGGCATGGCGACATTTTTCTAATGGGGAGTCTAAGAGGCATTGGTGGGCATTCAAACATATCTTTCTTCTGAAACCTTTGGGACAATTCGCCCAGTTGGGAATGCAAATGATCACTATCTGCAAAATCAACTCTATGGCCTGCTGTACCGCGGGCCACTCTATGACTTGCTGTACAACGAGACGCTCTATGGCTGACTGTACCACGACGCTTTCGTTCTTGAGACATCCATGATCTCCATCCATATGTTTCTTGCCATGATACGTTGTTTCGTGGTCTGTAGTGAAGCTTTCCTGTGCAGTTGTCGTCAAAGTAAACGACATCGTTGAATCGAACTGAAGGTCTTGAAGGAGTTTGTGTGGAATACATTGTTTTTGTATTGGGTTTCGGATGTGGTTTGCACTATTGCTGAAATTATGGGAGGAAAGCCACGAAGATTTTTGGATGTTTGCAGTATGTTCTTTGATGAGACGGGGCTACTAACTAATCTAGTTCAATTTTCCGGGTGGTACTTTTTCTCACGTCTATGTTCTTTAATGAGTCGGGGCTACTAACTAATCCAGTTCAATTTTCCAGGTGGTACTTTCTCTCACGTCTCGGGAGTGGGACTGCAGGGTCCCTAATAAGTGTGAATCATCGAGTTGAAGAAATCTTCGATTTCTCTATGTGTTTTTCCAGCAAGGCGAAGGATACGGTTCTGATCGTTCTGTTCCTTTCGATTCGAATACTCTCAAGAAGTGTGTTCTTTAATCAAACCACAGCAAGTACAAATCGAGCAAACGTCAGCTAGCTACAGTATGGCGAAGGGTACAGGCCAGGCCCTGCTCCTGCTTTCATAAACACGCTGACAACGGTTGTAGCAACATTATTCCATTTTGTCAGTACTTCACTTATCACTGTCGGAGATACACAACAGGATCGACCTTTGGAAATTGCAAAGACTGATGCTCCGCCTTTAGCGAGAGCCGATACTAATAAGCTTGCTAGTTTGACTGGAGCCGATACTAATAAGCTTGCTAGTTTGACTGGTATGTTGCTAGAGCCGTATTAATGTCAAATGACCACATCCTCCAGTTTGCCGATTTGATCTGTAGGAAAAGCATGGGGAAGGGACTGAATCAGGCCCAAATCCCAACTGCCTGCAGTGCAAAGGAACCGGGATGGGATGCAAAAACAGAGAACAGTCACCACTGTTATTGTCGGTCTACAAGAGAAGTGAAATGAAATAGTCACAGCATCGCCTCTTGCTCTACTGTTGCTTATCTGCATCACGGTTCGCGTGAATCGACTCTGTCGACTGCCTTGGGGCTGTCTGACCCTCCAACCTCAAGTGCCTAGCGTCCTCTTCTCAATGGACTAGCTGATCCCCTCTGGATCTAGCCTAGCTAGAGACTAGCGTCGTGTTCTGTGTTGCTGTTATCTACGTTGGAACTAGAATAATATCGAAGACTTCTTCCGAATCATTTTTACGCCATTCTTTGTTGGTTTGCTGTTCACGAAAAGTTGGGCGGGACTCGAGGTTCCATTGTTGAAGATACTACTATTCCCTATAGAACATGCAACAAAAATATCGTTCCATTCTGATTGAAACAAAAAATATCACAATAGTACCCAAAGCAGAGTCCAAGGTTGCCATACAGTTATACTGCAGACATTATTCAGCGCGATGGGGTGTACTACATCAAAAGACCGGTTGCAAATCTCGCTTTGACATCTGGCTACCGCTTTTCCCGCTGAAGAGCAGGTACGCACTTTTGTAGCTACCATCTCCACTTCTATATTTACTAGTTTTCCACGTGAGATATGGACGATCAATTCTCTGAAGGCAGAAGCACCCTTATGCAATTCGGCTATGCAACACTCTGCGGTTCTGCATCGTCAACATAATTACTTTTGGTAAGTGCTATATTAGCCGAAGGAAGAAGTCGAAATGTATGAGAAGACTGCATTCCACCTCATTGTGCAGGTGATTTTTTAGTGGGGCCGTGGTGGACTTTAGTTTTTTGATCTATCAATATTTTAAAGACTAGATCTCATGCTGCTGGGCAAGGTGAGATTTTTCTAATGGGGAGTCTAAGAGGCATTGGTGGGCACGCAAACATATCTTTCTTCGGAAACCTTTGGGACAATTCGCCCAGTTGGGAATCCAAATGATCGCTATCTGCAAAATCAACTCTATGGCCTGCTGTACCGCGGGCCACTCTATGACTTGCTGTACAACGAGACACTCTATGGCTGACTGTACCACGACGCTTTCGTTCTTGAGACATCCATGATCTCCATCCATATGTTTCTTGCCATGATTCGTTGTTTCGTGGTCTGTAGTGAAGCTTTCCTATGCAGTTGTCGTCAAAGTAAACGACATCGTTGAATCGAACTGAAGGTCTTGAAGGAGTTTGTGTGGAATACATTGTTTTTGTATTGGGTTTCGGATGTGGTTTGCACTATTGCTGAAATTATGGGAGGAAAGTCCACGAAGATTTTCGGATGTTTTGCAGGATGTTCTTTGATGAGACGGGGGGGGCTACTAACTAATCCAGTTCAATTTTCCAGGTGGTACTTTTTCTCACGTCTCGAGTGGGACTCCAGTTTCCCTTAAAAGTGTGAATCATCAAGTTGAAGAAATCTTCGATTTTCTATGTGTTTTTCCAGCAAGGCGAAGGATACGGTTCTGATCGTTTTGTTCCTTTCGATTCGAATATACTCTCAAAAGTGTGTTCTTTATAATCAAACCACAGCAAGTACAAATCGAGCAAACGTCAGCTAGCTACAGTATGGCGAAGGGTACAGGCCAGGCCCTGCTCCTGCTTTCATAAACACGCTGACAACGGTTGTAGCAACATTATTCCATTTTGTCAGTACTTCACATATCATTGTCGGAGATACACAACAGGATCGACCTTTGGAAATAGCAGAGACTGATGCTCCGCCTGTAACAAGAGCCAATACTAATAAGCTTGCTAGTTTGACTGGTACGTTGCTAGTTTTTTATCTCATGCTGCTGGGCAAGGTGAGATTTTTCTAATGGGGAGTCTAAGAGGCATTGGTGGGCACCCAAACATATCTTTCTTCGAAAACCTTTCGGAGAATTTGCCCAGTTGGGAATGCAAACGATCACTATCTGCAGCATCAACTCTATGTCCTGCTGTACCACGAGGCACTCTGTGGCCGACTGTACCACGACGCTTTCGTTCTTGAGACATCCATGATCTCCGTCCATATGTTTCTTGCCATGATTCGTGGTTTCGTGGTCTGTAGTGAAGCTTTCCTGTGCAGTTGTTGTCAAAGTAAACGACATCGTTGAATCGAACTGAAGGTTTTGAAGGAGTTTGTGTGGAATACATTCTTGTATGGGGTTTCGGATGTGGTTTTCGCTATTGCAATGCTAATATTATGGGAGGAAAGTCAACGAAAATGTTTGGATGTTTTGCAGGATTTTCTCTGTCCTTTATTAGATGAGACGGAGCTACTAACTAATCCAGTTCAATTTTCCAGGTGGTACTTTTTTTCTCGTCTCGGGAGTGGGACCGCAGATTCCCTAACAAGAGTGAATGATAGACTTGAAGGAATCTTCGATTTCTCTATGTTTTTTTCTAGCAAGGCGAAGGATACGGTTCTGATCGTGCTGTTCCTTTCGATTCGAATACTCTCAAAAAGTGTGTTCTTTAATCAAACTACAGCTCATTGAGTGGCGCTCAACAGTCCAAATCGAGCAAACGTCAGTTACAACAGTATGGTGGAGGGTAGAGGCCAGGCCCTGATCCCGCTTTCATAAACACGCCTCAACTATTGTAGCAACATTATTCCCCTATGTCAGTACTTCACCTGTCTTGTCGGAGATACACAACAGGACCTTTGGAAATTGCAAAGACTGCTCCGTTTGTAGCGAGAGCCAATACTAATATGCTTGCTAGTTTGACTGATATGTTGCTAGAGCCGTAGAAAAGCTTGCAATCTGAAGTGGAAAGAGCATTTTCCTACATGACAGAACAAGCGCACTTGTAGCTATCGTCCACTACTTCTATGGGAGTTTGAGAATCTGGTTCTGTTGTTGTGGAAAGGTCAGCGGCAATAGGTTTCTCAGGAATCTTCTCGCCTGTTATTCCTTGGTGCTTTGGTTTCGGCGACGGCAGCCGAACAACAGGTTCATACCTGCCAATTTCTGGATACATTTCTTCTTCATTGTAAACAAAATCCGGGCTTAAGCTCTCTCTGGTTTCCTCTTCTCGCGCCTGTTTGTCCAGCAGTTTACGTAGCTCTTCTGCTAAACGGCGATCGGCAATCACGTCTTGCTCTTCAAACACTCTCCCCTTTTCAGAACTTAGTTTCTTGTAAACTTCCAAAAACAAAGATTCTCTTCCCTCTGTCCCTTCTTTTTTCAAATTCATAGTATAAATGTCATAAGCTTCATCCATGATTTGTTCCTTGCGCGTCTGCTCTCGATTCTCCTTTTGACGATACAAATCCAAAACATATGATTGATCTGAGAAAGTAACTGCACTTACAGCATCGTCAGCACTATCGCATAATAGTTCGAGCGACAGTCCTTTCTCCTTCAACTCGTGGAGAAGTTTTTCTTGTGTTTCTTGTCGCTCGTCTTCCGTCTCGAAGAAAGCGCCATTCTCTATTTGCACCTCACGCTCTGTTACCGAGTCACCGTCACTGTATGCTCCAGCATTGTTCGATGCAATTGCCTGCATCGCCTCGTACGTAGTGACAGCTTTCTCCTCTTCAGTGATCTCTTGTGTGTTGTGAATGACATGATGCTGGACACGGTCCCAGTCGGGCCCATCCACCTTAGTGGTACTCTTTTCTTGGGGTTGTGCTAGAATCATCAAATTTTTCGGCTGAATCGCCACATAGTCGATTCCGAAGTGGTCTCGAGTTGCAACATGGACCCTGTCCCAGTATACTGCATAGACGTATCCTTCTCTACCATTCATTTCCTTGGCGTTGAGGTTTTCCAGTCGAACCAATTGACCAACCTTGAAGTCAACATTCACAGGTTGCGATATGTTTGCACTTGAGACGACTCGTCCGCGACCAACTCTACCACCATCATCGTTCTGTTCATCACGTCTTTCATTGGTGCTGGGGTGAGCTTTGAACTTGCGTCGTCGAGATGAATTTGATTTGCCGGTCAAACCGTTCTGCGTGCTTCTTCTTTGACGTGAAGCTGAAGACATTCGATAATGGCTGATGGAATTCCGATTCAAGGCTTCATTGGACCGTCGTTTCGACTGCTCTGGCCTTGGGGGCGACATTATTGGCTGAAGGCCATCCAGGGATTTGAGCGAATTCTGCTGAGGGCGTCTTCCTCCTGGTGGAGAGGAACGAGGATTATTTCTTTGCCGCACAGGTCGGTTGACGCCAGTGGATGGGAAGATTGGCGGGGTTCTTGCCTTTTTTCTTCCTGGTGCAGGAATTCGGGGACTCAGCGGACTTTGTGAGGGTGCGTTGTGGGTCGAAGCACTATTGCTCCTTCTTCTCTCGTCGGGTGTGTCTCGAGGTGGAGACTGCCATGTACTTGCCCGCTGGCTTGCCCTCTTGCAGGATGAAGAAATCAGAGTTCCTTGATTTTTCATCTCAGTCTTTGCCTTGTCATCCTCCGAGCTACCGCGGCTTATTGCTTCGCGACAGCAGGTTTTGCACAACAGAATTTTTGTTGCCTATTTGCATCAAACACGAGCAATCTATTTATTTTGTAAGCAAGAGTAAGATCTTCCGAATCATTTTCCATACAGGTTTTCTGTTCACGAATCAATAGTTGGGCGGGACTCGGTTCCATTCAATAGTAGGGAGGTAGTTATAGATGCTATTCTTCCACCAAACAACCGGAAAATAGACCGTACCTTAGAAGAACAACAACTGAGTCTACGGCCCATGCAGTTGTTCTATCGTTTTTTTTCTTCTTATTTATGTAGCACAATGGGGTGTACTACATCCAAAGAAGAACAATCAAAGAACCAATGTTAGTTTGACAAAAACGCTCAACAAGGGAAAGGTCTTCTCTGTACAGGACTGAAAAAAGAAATCTACTCCCAGTCAAGATCTGAAGTTGATAAGTTCACAAGATGTATGTATGGTGCTTGGTAGATGCTGTGGAGTTTAATTTTGAAGGTGGGCTATGGACAAACCAGAAGCACCATTCTGCAATCTGGCTACTAGGCTAGACTCTACTGTCCTGCACGGCAACATATTAACTTTCCGGAAGCACTATACAAATGGAAGGAAGTTGGATAATCTATGAAAACACCACAATCCAAGTACATCATTGTACAGGTGATTCAGTGTGGCTGTGGTGGGCTTCGTTCTTTGAATGGCTATCTATCAATATCTTAAAGAATAAATCTCACGCTGCTGAGCAAGGCGAAAGCTTTCTAATGGGGAGTCGAAGGCATTGGTGGGCACTCAGGCATGGTTTTCTTCGGAAACCTTCAGGACAATTCACCCAGTCGGGAATGCAAATGATCATCATCTGCAACATCAGCTCTATGGCCTATCCATGATCTCCAACCATGTGTTACATTCCGTAATTCGTGGTTTTGTTGTAGCCTGTAGTGAAGCTTTCCTGTGCAGCTGTCGTCAAAGTAAACGGCATCGTTGAATCGATCTGAAGATTTTGAAGAAGTTTGTGTGGAATAACTCTGTGAGATTGTCCAAACGTCTTCGTCCAAAGGAACTCAGGCTGTCCTTGGAATCCAAGAATATCCCGATGAAACTGTATAATCGGTAGCTCTTCATGGCGATTTCTTGGCAATCCTATCATCCTGTGATCGAACGGAATGACGATCACGTTGGGTTCGCTTTGCATCATCACGTGCCACTCTTGATATTTCAGATCGTCGCTGAACAATTTAGGTAAGTTGTCAAGTAGATGCGGAATCAGATACTATCAGAACTGCTTTTAGTATAACTAGTCCTACTTGGCAAGTTACCCCTTCTGGATCTTCTCGTGTCAAAATCTACGACTCAAAAACCAAGAACTTGGATGGACGGACGGACTCATCATGCGTGGGGAGGGAACTCCCCCTTTTTCTAAAAACACTCCTTGGCCAAGAGGTCGCTATTCTGGAATCTGTCCATGCCGAGCATGCATGGTGTATGGGGAAGAATCCAACAAAAATGATGCAATTTTGCATTGTTTCTTGTCGTGCCGTACATAGTTTGATAGCTACTAGCGTTTCTATACTAAGAGGTCGCCTTTCTGACGCCATCTGCTTCGAGAGCGACGAACTAATAAGAGAATCACTCCGCCGTTCGAAGATCACAAAACAAGAGCACAAAGTTGCCCTACAGTTTTATCGCGAATATTATTCAACGTGATGGGGTGCACTACGTCGAAAGAATCGGTTGCCGAAGCAAACCTCCGTGCGATCAACAGGAATTTAAAGAATGGGAGAGACCGTATGGGTCATGACAAAGATACTATTTATCAGACACCTGGACTTGAGACTTACACTAGTAAGGGAAGTGGGGGGTACACTGGCTTTTTGGTGTCTGCAGGATGTGGAGGATTTTGAAGCTAAGATTTCCGCAATAAATTGTGCTGGCTGACCCTCTCTAGGAGTTCATGCCGACCTGAAACAATGCACACATCTATAATGTATTTTCAAAGACTGTCAAGGACTCGACCTCCATTCTGTTTTGTAGAAAGAAACTCGAGTACCCTGGTTTCATCACAGTATGTGACTTTTCATCCTCCATGCCCCCACAGCTTGTTGCTTTGTGAAAGTGGCCAAGATGTCGAGTGAGCAGCACAATGAGGCATTCATTGTACTAGTGCCCATCAACGACATCCTCACTTCGCATGAAATCTCATATCATGCAACTATTGCAAAACGGCTTTCTGTTTCATGAATCCGAAAGTAGGCAGGGTTTCGAGGCGCGGCATTTCCTC
>JAAMXS010001869.1:0-12165 GCA_019693525.1 Cylindrotheca fusiformis | reverse complement strand
TGGTGATTTTGCCTGAGTCTGGTGAATTGTCGTACATCAACCCTTGGAAATGGATCTTTTTGCTCTAGAAGTCAAACATCAAACTATAAAGCTGACATAAGCTCTGTAGAGGTATAAATAATAAGCCCATGAGATGTTAATAATGTTCCGAGGCATTGACATGTCAGAATCGTCGACGTATCTTTGATTTTCCCAGAATCTGATGGATTGTTGTGAGTGGACCCTTCGCGATGGACCATCTTACTCTAGAAGTCAATTGTCAAAGTATAAAGCTGGCATAAGCTCTGTATATGTATAAATAATAAACCCATGAGTTGTTAATGATGTTCCGAAGCATTCAAAGGTCAGAATCGTCGACCTACCTTGTGATTTTGCCTGAGTTTGGTGAATTGTCGCATGTCGGCACTTAGAGATAGATCGTTTGCTCTAGAAGTCGCCCATCAAGCTAAAAAGTTGGCATACGCTCTGTATAGGTATAAATAATAAGCCCATGAGTTGTGAAAAGTGTTCCGAAGCATTGGTAGGCCAGAATTGTCAACGTACCTTGTGATTCTGCCCAAATCTGGTGAATTGTTGCACGTAAACCGTTAGAGATGGATCTTCTTGCTCTAAAAGTCGACCATCACAATATAAAGCTAGCATAAGCTCTGTATAGGTAAAAAGAAGAATTGCATGAGTTGAGAAAAACATTTCAGAGCATTGATAGGTCGGAAGCTTCGACAAACCTTCTGATTTTGCCCGAATCTGGTGAATTGTTGTGCATGGACAGTTGGAGATGGATCGATTGCCCTAAAAGTCAACCATCAAACTATAAAGTTGGGATAAGCTCTGTATAGGTATAAATAATAAGCCCATTAGCTGTCAAAAGTGTTCCGAACCATTGATAGGTCAGAATCGTCGACGTACCTTGCGAATTTGCCCGAGTTTGGATAATTGTTGAATGTCAACCCTTGGAGAAGGAACTTCTTGCTTTAGAAGTCAACTATCAAAGTATAAGGTTGGCATAAGCTCTGTATTGGTATAAATAATGAGCTCATGAGTTGAGATAAATGTTTCGAAGCAATGATAGGTCGACGTACCTTGTGATTTTGTCTGGTAAATTGTCGTATATGACCCTTCGAGAGGAAACTTCTTGCTCTAGAAGTTGAATATCGAACTATAGAGTTGGCAGAAGATCTGTATTGGTATAAATAATAGACTCATGAGTTGTTAAAAATGTTCCGAAGCATTGATCGGTCCGAAATGTCGATGTACCTTGCAATTCTGCCCGAATCTGGCGAATTGTTGCACGTCAACCCTTGGAGATGGATCTTCTTGCTCTAGAAGTCGACCATCAAACTATAAAGTTGAGACTAGCTCTGTATTGGTATAAATAATAAGCTAATGAGTTCAGATAAATGTTTCGAAGCATTGATAGGACGGAATCGTCAACGTACCGTGTGCTTTTGCCCTGATGTAGGGAATTGTCGAGTGTGGACCCTTCAAGATGGAACTTCTTGCTCTAGAAGTTGAATATCAAAGTATAAAGTGGGGGAAGATCTGCACTGGTATAAATAATAGGCTCGTGAGTTGTGAAAAAAGTTCGAAGCATTGATAAGTCGGAACCTTCGACTTACCTTTACTATTCCTCTGCAAATGACTGGTGAATTGTTAACAAAACCTCCTCTTAGGGGACGATTCGTGCTGAAACTAGAGCTGCACAACATGGAGTATCCACAATCTCTATACTGGTCCAAATAGTA
Organism: Cylindrotheca fusiformis; assembly: GCA_019693525.1. Taxonomy (NCBI): domain Eukaryota; phylum Bacillariophyta; class Bacillariophyceae; order Bacillariales; family Bacillariaceae; genus Cylindrotheca; species Cylindrotheca fusiformis. Next base: position 10,423 of record JAAMXS010001869.1, on the reverse strand, counting down.
TGATAATGTGAGAGAAGTTCAAAGCTCTCATCGGTCACAATGATCGTCGACTGTCTGAAGTCAAGTTTGGCGAAAGTGGTGAATTGTGGTGAAAAGAGCATTCGGGAAGGAGCCATTCGAGTTGGAAATAAAACTGGATGGCAGAAGCTTGCCAGAAGCCCTTCATTGATGCCCAAAAGTATTGTAATAGGAAACGAAATAATGAAATCTGATAGTTTGGTCATCTGTCATCGCCAACGCACGTCGATTCTTCATCTCCGCGCACCTCAGCCTGCCGTTGGAAATCTCAATATGTGATGGCTCAAATCAGATTGAGTCTTCTCCGATTTGCCAGCAATTGCATCGCTGGCATCTTATTTGTCATTAGACAACTCTGATCCGTCATCCTTGACTTCGGAAGAGCTGGAGGAGGACGCCATTGTCGATTCTCAATGGTGCTCCTTGAGAAAGCGACCTAAGTAGTTAGACATGTGACCGGGGGAACTCGAATCCAGTACCATCGCTTTTTCACGAGGATTTCTACGGCAATAGTCTTGAATCATCACATTAAAAAAAAAAAAAAAGTTCTAATATCGTTTATATACCGTTGCCGCATTCTTGACCATCAATTGATAGCCAAAAGTCGACCCACGGTCGCAGTTACTCGCCTTCACTGCCATGCTACTTATGTCTAATCAGGGGAGTTAGTCGGCTGCATCCGCCGGAAGAACGCGGAGACCGTCGAACGGGCACGCTGCACTGGGTGGGTAAGAGGCCGCCGAGATGAGGCCGGGGGGGGACTGTCGGGGGGACGGGCACGGAGATTCAGAATCCGGCGACGAAGGGGTTGGAACACGGTTCTAATACTCGGAGTGGCTTGGACGGCACTGGGACGAAGCTTTGCCTTCTTCAGGCTTTTCTTGAAAAAGGAAGACCAATTGGAGAGCCACACTTCGGCTCTGTAAACGCCATCACGGTCCAGATGATGTTGGAAGGTCTCCTCCTCAGCATCGGGATCAGTAGTGAAAAGAAATTGGGTGTCTCCTGCACGGTATTCGGACCGCAACGAATGAATCAAGCGCAACTCTTGAAGGACTCTATCACGGCGGTAGGAAAGGGTATGTTCAGAAGACGGATCAAACACCGCCTCATTGCGTTGGCGCCACAACTCAAGAATCTGCTGTAGAAGGAACGAGACAACCGCCGTCATCCAAATCACTCCCGACACCGTCTTAGCAGTCACTTGCTGACTATCATACAGATGTTGTTGGTGCTGCCCCCACAATAGGGAAGCACGTCCGCGAAGAAGCTGTCGCCACCCGATTTGATTTTGCGCTAAAATCAATGGATGAAGGGTCTCCGGAAATTGAGCAACCGAGAGAGTATCACACTCGTTGTCCTCGAACACGAGGGACAAACCCGCCATCAATAATTCAACCAGGGAGTAATCTGTGGATCGTGACTCAAGAAGCTCGCGGAGGTCAGCCAGGGTTTTGCTCCGCCACAGCCGAACCTGCGTGGAACTACATTGGTAAAGATGACTGTTGGTTTCCGGGGATTGGTGACAAAGGGGACATTCCGGAGACTGACTAGGATTGCTGCGGGCAACAATGTAGGCAGTCGGCAGAATGTCAAAAACAAACTTGGTAAATTGCTGCGGACGGGTCTGCAATTTAGCGCGACAACGACGGAACACTTCCCAGTCAATGGACTCCAGAACGCGGGTTGTCCAAAGGAACCGATGTTTCATGTATTGTTTCAGCGCGGGAGTAGCTACATGATTCCGAAGAGTGGTGCGGTACGCTCGAGTCACCGTACATTCGCCAAGATGGAGAAGACACCGGGTGTGGGGCAATAGAAGGACTCGGGGATAAACTGCACTGTCGGAAGCCTGGCGAAATTCACCAGCAAGTTCATCGGCTTCGATATTCAGTTGGACACATAACGGAAAGGCATCAAAAGGAATCTTGCCATTCGCATCTTGATGACCTTTGACATGAAACACTTTCACAGTTAGTTGGGCGGTGCGAATCGTTTGAACAATCGAATGCACCATGTCGTAATCTGAGTCCAAAGTAACATTTGGAAATGGGAGCTCGTATGTCAATGCTTGACGAATCTTCAGGATAAGTCCCTTATTATCGGAGGCAGCTTCCATCTTCCAGGGAAACGGGGACCCAGAAAAACGCCGGAGATGGTGAAGAAACAAGAGCATCGAGTACATCCCATACGCTTCAGCTCGGTAGGATGATGACTGAGAACCAAACGCAGGGCCAGCGCCAGTAACCATTCGGAAACCATCGGGAGCAGCAAGAACCCAGCCGAAAGTCATACTGCCACGCAACTCAGAACCATCACTAACCCCGAGGCAACGACGCCGGCGCACAGCGGCCAAGGACTCGTTCAACATCTGGATCAACTCAAGCACCGGAATACGAATGTCTAAGTGGTGTAGTAGCAGGCGTTCAGCCTGCTCAAGCGACTCAAGGTACTCGCCGAATGACGCTCCAGGCAGACTCATAGCGAGAGGAGATCGTTCGGGGGCAGGGTAAGGCATAGCACATCCACCGAGGATCTTGACCACAACCTGTGACGAAGAGGGTTGGGATGGAATTAAGACAGCGTGGATTGGAATACAAGTGGAAGTCGGGGACCACTCGCGGGTATTTCGCGGAGAGACAAACACTTCTTCCGATAGCTCCATTGTTGCTTCCAGACAATAAAAGAGCTCACCACGGGTATTGTAGAACACCTGATTAGTCGAATAATCATAGTAGCACCTCCAAGTCCGTCGCAACTGCAGACCTGGTTTCAACCACGCTCCCAACGGCGCTGTGAGCAAGTAGGTAGTAAGGGCCGAGCAGAATTGTTGCCACGTCTCCCAAGAGCTTTTGGACGGGCGAGCTTGATTGACCAGGCAGTATTTGGTAGTACTGTGGGCGCGAGAAACAATACCATGGACCATAGCAGGATCCAGACGGGTTCCAAGACTGTCAGGTAAGACGATGTCAGACACCGTGACCACTTGTAGGTATAATCGACAATAGTTCAATCGCTTGAGGACATCCGACGTATAGGACTGGATAGAGAGCGCAAAGTCCATCAGATAAAAATCATTAACTCGTTGCGGGGGAGGCACATAGGGATCATCAAGTTCCAAGGTGCCATCGATCTTAGCTAGATACTGACGTAGGCTCTGGAGGAAGTGCGACTCGAAGTGTGGAATTTTCAGGTTGGGGCAGGCAAGGAGTGGTTGTTCAATCCCAGCATTGAACTGAGCCCAGGCCAAGGTACACCGTAGGAGCGACCCAATATAAGCATACGACCTCCAATGTTTGACAAAATTCATAATTTGGCCAGATCCTTGGATAGTCTCGAATTGGACCATACCAACACCACCCAGCGCAACAGGCCCATATCGGATAGCACACGACATTTTCCTGTTGTAGCCCATCTTCGCAGTGAACGCTTGCTGAGCTTTCGACTCAAATTCACGGAGAGTCGTCTTAGGAAAGGAGCACTGAGGAAGAACATAGGAGAATTTCGCGAGGAAGACTGCAAAATACACCATTCGCGCTTCAACAGGATAGAGAAAGGAGCAAAGCACCATAGAGGCCATCCGATCAGCTGTTTGCTGCAAGACTTCACGTTGGCGAGGTAGTGTACCTGCTGGCGCTTTGTAGTGGCCAAGCGTCTTGTGTTCTCGATCATTAGCCAGACATGCGATCTCGATGTCAATACCAGTGCGGGGGTCAGGGAGGAAAATCTGAGGAACATCAGCAAGATTGCAAAGGTATGGCTGTCCATGGGAACGAAACTTGAAATAGACCACATGTGCGCTGCACTTCGGTAGTTCCAAAAGACCTCCGGAAACGTATAGTAACGACGACCAGAGTTTCGCATCCGCTGTGGCAGTGGCCACTAGAGCAGGCAGCGATGTAGGCTTAGATTCCAGGAAATCATTCGTTTGACAAGTAGTGTCATCCACAAATCCAAACGCGGATTCATGGACGCAGATCGACTTGTCAGGCGTGCAGAAAGATGCTCCATGGGCAGAAGCATTATGAACATCAAATAGCTTGGAGCTCACAATCGACCAGATAGTCGGGGAGTTGGTGCTCCCTTGACCAGTTCCATATATCGGGAAATCCGACGAATGCTGATAGGACGACGACGAGACCCCCAAAGAAGTCTTAACCCGAAACTCAGCCTGACTGAGCATGTTGGCATGTAGTCGAGTAATCTGTGGGTGAAGGCCGTGATACCGACCCAATAGACTAGCAACAGATGGGATGATGCGATCATAACAACTGGAAGCATCATTGTCAAAATTCACCAATGGCTTTCGTGAGACCCTGCAAAGGTCATATTTGAGTTCCTCGGCATACGGCAAGTAAGCCGCTTCGTGGCCTTGCCTCCCACCATACTGGCCGGCATTCACCGCATGGCTCCGTTCAGCGGATTCAAACATTTGTTTCCAAAGAATTGCAAATGTCGCTCCAAGATCAGCTTCGTACAAGTGGATCACTCGAAGGCGATGGATCTTGTGGTTGCCTGCCTCTTTTTCAATCATCACATTGACGACTTGGCGCCAGCGAGAATAGGCATACCCATGGCGCAAACCATAATTAATCAGCTGCAATTGAGCACATTGCAATTGTTTTTGGATGCTCTGTATAGATTGTTGGGCCGAAGACGCACTCGATTCAGAATCATCATCTTCTGGAATCGGAAGGCGAGCAGTCAGCGATTTGAGATGGCCTAGATGAAGGCCAGAAGGCGAAGTTGTGGTCCGTTCGTCCCAAACTTTGATACGAGCCAGGAGGTCAGTCAGTTTCAGCTCGGGTTGGATCAATGGCCTAGAACACTGATCAGGAGATCTCTCACACGCGCTCAGAAATTGTTGCAACATCTCCAACTGGGGAGTGACCATATCGTGTTCATCAACGGAGAAATACTCATCAAGTGACACCTGAGACCGGCCAAGAAGAATATTCTCGGACTCTGGCGAAGTCGCACTCCAGTCCACCTGTTGATGCAAGGTCCCAGTCGTAAAGGGCGTGCCTTGCGCTTGTCCAAAATGTAGACGATTCCGCATCTGGATAAAAAACTCGACCTCGCTGGGATCCTCGATTTTCCTCCAATGGCGACATGTTTTCGGATTTTCAATTTCGACAGACGGGTCAAGAAATGCTTCTTGAGTCATCGGCCAAGAAGCTGGAACTTCAACATCAGAAAATTGAGATCGAACATTTCTACCTTGAAGAAATCCAATTCGTCGCCATCTCTCTGCCTGGGCTTCCTTCTTACGGATGATCTCCAGGATGTCTGCATCAGATTTCCGACCAGTAAAAGACAAAGACCTGGCATGGTCTATCATAGACTGTTCACGGACCGATTTGGAATCACTTCGAATAGACTTAATGCGTTGTTGGACTTGTCGTAGAGCTTCCTTGGTTTCAGGAATCGTTGCCGGTAAGGAAAATTCCGGAAGGTTATATTCATTGATTCGACGCATAATGACCTGAGTAAAATCTTTCTTCAAACGAAGACCGGAGAGATGGACCTGTAATAGGGATTTTTGCTCCAGAGCTTGGTGGAGAGGAATGGACCACCATTCTCGGCGACGAGGTTTGCACTTGTTTGAGGCAGAGAGACTGCAATCGACCCAGCATTTGTCAAGTTGTTCGGCCAGAAGGTGATCAGGATCCTCAGGACTGAGAGAGTCAAGCCGATCAAGACGTTCGAAAAAATTGCGGTCTTGGAGAAGACGAAATTTTTCACGGAGATATTTTTCCACTTGTTTGGGATCTTTGGAGGTAAAATCTCTGAACTGGTTGGATGCCAATTGGATATGCTGAGATCCAAAGAGTAATTCAGTGTCAAAATCCACAAATGCAAACCTGTGGTCCGTCCGGAAGTGACTATGAAATGGAAGGTAACCGCAATGACGTACGGCGGGGAGAAGGTCCGGAGTAACAAGTATGAAATCCAAGCGCTTCGTTCCTCGGATGTACGTAGATAACTGTTGAAGATGGGGGTGACGGCGCCCAATAACATCAACAAACTGGAGGGCTCGATCTTGAAAAAGCCGTTGCATTGTGGAAGTACCAGAACAGATATCATCATTGAAATCGCCCATCAACACAACACTTTCACCCACTCGTCGTAAAGCATGAAGGAATTTCAATAGGTCATGACGAAACCTAAGGCGAGGTTGAGGACCATGAGTTAACTCGACATCTTGGTCTTGAGCCTCTGTCGCGATGCTGAGTTCTTGCTGGTGAAACGCGGTATTCCCCACAGCATTAGTCGGTCGTATGCACACTTGATACACAGTAACCGCTGTAATAATTTTTCCATCTTTTCCAGCATATTTACAAAAGGACCACCGACCCATCGAGTCCGAGCCTTTGTCAATCAGACGACCAACCATATCATCACGTGTGAGCGACAAGACTCCACCCGGTTTGTACATCGATTCACAAGGAGTCTTGCTGGTTGCTGACGTCAAAACCGAGTGTAAGAATTCCTCTCTAGCCGTCTTGTAAATGAGTTGGTTTGCCCCGAAGTGATGAGTGTTGGTATTAGTTTCAACCAGTCCAGTGTGATCAACTTGCAATTCGTTGATTTCGCGAAAGATTTGACCAAGGCGGGAACCCTTATCACTAAGTTGAAAGCCATTGATATTGCCGAAAAGGAATCTGGACAACCCTTCCCCCTTGGGACCAAAACGGTCACCCGTATCCAACTGCATCAAATTATTCGGAGCATGTTGCAAAATCTCCCATTCGTCGGCGGGACTCAGTAAAATGTTATCGTCAAACAGGCCATTGTGTGCTGGATCAATCTCAAGATCTGAACGCGGACGAAACATCGGATATACTTCTCGTAATCGTGCAGCGGCGGGAGACTCAGCCGTCTCGCCATTCTCCGAATTAGAGCGATTCATTGTCATTGTTGGGATCGACAGGAGAAGCATCTGCTGGAGGAGCAAGGGAAGGAGCACTCACAGTTGGAGTTCCACTGCCATGACTGCTGTATGAATGATCACCACCTGGGTAAGAAACATCTGTCTGCTGAGAGGTGCGAGCAGATTTCCGTGTGGCAGAACGTCGAGTCCGTTTGGCTGGGGACTCCTTGGGAGGACGCTTCTTTTGATCACCACTAGGTGAAATGTTGGTCGGGTTATTCACGCGGCGGCCTATCACTGACAACGCTTGAGTGTACGTGTCCTCAGATAAATCCTCATCATCTGATTCAGTTTCCATAGCACCAACTCCACGAACAACACGGGGAGGTGTTGTAGGCCCTTCCTTCGATTTAGGATTAACATAAGGTAAAATCGTCCCAATTTTGGAATCCAGACCCATGAGAATGGTCATCATCGTCTTAATTTCTGAACTCGTTGTCTCGAACCTCTCCCTAGTCTCTTGTTCATTGCGAGCAAGAGTCTTGTCAATGGTCGCTTGGCCATTCATCATGTCTTTGAGGAAGTCGTATTGTTCCTCAAGTTTGGAGCTTTGCTCCGCGACAACCTTTTGAAGCTGAGCAATGTCATCCATCATGCTCTTCTGTTTCTTATCATGTTCAGCACGTTCAGCCTCAAGTTTGTCACGCCAAGCTTTTTGTTCGGCAAGTTGGCTCCTGAGGTCGGCTACACTTCTGGTAACTGACGAATCCAGAGTTGGGGACGTTGTAGACATCGGCACTTGTCTAGGAACCGGTAACACAGGTGTCACAACCGAGACCGCGGGACGGGAAGTCCACGCACCACCAGGAGGAGTTCGAGCTGGTGGAGTAGTAGAGCCTCCCTTTGGAACCAGTTCAGGAAAGTTAACCAAATCCTCCGTGAAGATTTCATTACATGCTTCGACAAGATCCGCCATCTGAGAGGGAGGAAGCTTCGAACTTTTAGCAACAAGTCTAGGAACTTCAAATCCTGGGATCACCCAATCATCTGTGCAATGCTCCAAGCAAAATTCCTCTAAGTCTTCTTCAAGCCACTTAGCCACTTCATCTTCATGTTCCTTCTTACAATAGATCCTCCAACGACCTTGTTTTCCCGCTAGGTCAGTCAGATCCACATGGGTAATTTTCGGGCAGTCGATGAGTAGCAGCTTCTGAACCTTAACCGTGAACCATTTCGGAGAAACACCCAGAATTTGGAAGTACGTCTTCTGAGCATTCTCTTTCGAATTGCGAACAATCATCTTCGCAAAGACCTCGGGATGAGCATCTTTGTTTTTCATCGCAAAGGGAACAAACTTGAATTGCTGGAGATCGGGAGACCAAGCCGTCATGTCAATGACTGTCTGGAGGTATTTCATGTAGAACGCAACCTGACGACGAGGACATTCCACCACGACAACTCGATTATTCGTAACTGACCCAAAGACTTTGGACAACCCACTAACTGAGCCATGAGTCAAAAAGATCTCCCCTTCTGCTTCCGGATCAATACCATACTTCGAGAGTTCCTTCGGATCGCACTTTTTAGCAAGACGTGTCACTTTGCGATTGAACATCGATTGAAGACAGAGCAAGTGGAGATCCGGAAGCATTCCAGAAATCCAACCAATGACCGCCGTTTCAGTTGCTTGATCTCCAAGAGAATTATTCCGTTTCATCATAATCAATGCTTCTTTCAAATAGTCAATCACAGAGTGTTTCAACGAAGCAAAATTAATATGCATCGTCAAATTGACACAAAGAAACACGTTACGATTGGAGCCTTCTTTCGTTTTCTTCCATCCAACTAAGTCAGCAAAGGCCTGACCATCCGTCGGCAAGGACGTAACGTCAAGAACGTTTCCATCCAAGGACGTCACCACGAGAGGCTTGCCATCCAACGCACGACTAGCTTTCACTTTCGACAACCACATCGCAAACTTGTTGCGAATGAACTTCTTGCCCGCTGCAGACTCCGGATCGTCGATCGAAAAATAGAGCGACGTCTTGTAATCATGAAGCTTGCGAAAGAAACCATCTCTGGACTTCGTTCCACTTCCCATACCCTTCACAGCAGCATCAAAGTCATCTAAATCAATAGGATCATCATCTAGGATCTCCATATCGATGTTAGGAGGGGGGTCGTTTCCGGCCATGGTCGGCGTAGTTCGTTGGTAAGGTTTGTTAGGTAGATTTATTTAGCTTTTGCGTTTTTCCGTTTCCGAAAAAGTGAATCATCACATTAACTATGTGGGATACGCACATTAGAATTTGGAGGGAGAAGAAATCGATCTTGGTCCTTCTGGTACTTCGTGCTACGCGGTCATTTAAGGCATCAATTATTGTTGGGCAGATTGGATTTCTCCTTCTGTTGAAATCATTCTGGAACAGCATTCTCAGATCAGAAACACATGAATTTGGGCAGACTATCATTTAAAGGATTTTTTATTTAGTAGTGAATTCTTCCTTGTGCTGGATAATTCGCCGGTCGGTTTCTGTGACGAATTTGACTGTCAGCATTCGGTGGATAGATTTTTAATTATGAGACACTTTGGAAAAGAGAACTTGCCTATCCAACCGGTAATCATGCGACGTACTCATAACTCAGAGGTATATAGGGATTGATTATTCAAACAGTGAATTCTTCCGCATGTTGGAAAATTCGTCATTCGGTTTCTGCAACAAATATGACCTCCAGCATTCGGTGGATGGATTTTTAATTATGACACAGTAGGCAAAGCAAATTTACTGTCCGTGCGGAAATCTTTCGAAGTACTTATGTCTCTGTGCTGTGTCAAAGACTATAATTAATTTTCCAAGTTATGTATCCATTTAAGAACTCAACATGTAATATTGCAAGCGAACCTGACATGGTGCCGTGTCTTAATTCTTTCTTCACACAGCGAAAATCTGGAAATCGTTATCTATCTTTTTTGGCATATGAAAACATATTGAAATGTTTTTCAACAATGAGAAACTGACAGGCGCATGAAATTCATTCACGGGTGACCGCTCCAAACTCAAAAAAACATTTTTTACATTATTGCCCAAAATCCGCTTCCCCGATGGCGTAGGAAATGTAGTGGTGCAAGTCCAGGACGATGCACCATGATCACACCTTCGTATTCATCTGTGTCTTGCATCGGGGACCCGGCCAACTATTTTATTGATTTATCTAGGCTTGAATGTAGGGTTTTATGACAGTGATAAATTATGCGTGTGAGCGCCAACATTTTTGAGAATAAAAAATATTATGCGTCAATAGAAATATTTTCGGAGAAAATTTTGACACATGGACAATCTGGCTTGGTAACTAATTATATATCAGTGCATTGGTGGATTGCCACACAAAGCGAAAATTTCCGTATTACAAGAAAAATTTGATAGGACGTTGTGAAACTGCAGATAATGCGATAATTGCTCAGACTATAGCTCAATTTATTGTAGCCACAAAGACTCTAGTAAACACAAATCTATATTGTTTCAAAGAACA
>JAAMXS010001863.1:0-16162 GCA_019693525.1 Cylindrotheca fusiformis | reverse complement strand
GACCTCGACTAGCTCGATTCTTCCGAGATGGGCTTGCGCGCGCCATCCATCTCGACTCACAGCTCGACTGGTGGGGAAAGTGTAAGCGAAGCAAGTGGGATTGGTAACGATGCACCTCTTCAAGTCTATAACTCTCCCATCGTCGGAAAACGAGAGGAAGCCAACGTCCTGAAAGCCAGAGGTCTAGTGGCTTTCATCCTTCTTCTGGCCGTTGTCGGCGTAGCCACAACCACAGTCCTTATAGTACAACAACAGGAACGAAGCGATTTTCAAAACAAGGTAAGCCTTGCTCCTACTTCAAGACATTTTTCTGTCATGCACAATAGGAATCTAACATGAAAATCTTTAGTTTGAGGGATACGCCAATGATATACCAGCTGTCACTGCGTCCAAGGTAAAGCAGCTCACCGAAGCTTTGGATTCTTTCTCTTCTTCGATCGGTGCGCAAGCTGCAATTGAGCATTCTTTGCGAAATACTAGTTGGCCGTTCTACAGAATCCCACATTGGTCTGTACAAGCGCATATGCTTGCGAAGCTAACAGGCGTGGACAAACCTTTTATAGGTATGGCTCCAATAATACAAGAAGACGAGAGGGACGATTGGAACAGCTTTGCTGCAGAACAAAATCCTCTTTGGTATCAAGAGTCGATTGAAAATGAAGGATACACGAGATACACAGCCCAAGAACTACTTGTCAATTTGACTATTCCTTTTACTTTTTTCTATGACAGCGACAATGCCCATCAGCCATTGCCTGTCACTCGACCTGGTGAAGTGGTCCCATACTTCCAGACATACCCCATCGGTCCACGCCTTGGATCTAAAACAATGCTCACTAACATGGACGCTCTCCTCTCGTCTCTGCAAACAGAAGCCGCCTATCGCATGACCCAGTTTACTCGAGGACCCACCCTTGGATTCGCTCGAATTCCTCTGGACGCTGAGAATACAGTCCCAGGGAGCCAGGTCGTGCAGCCTATCTTTGATGGGCCTGACACAAGAGCAGAAGATAGGAAAATGGTCGCTATATTGTTGATCCAAATTCCATGGTTGGAATATTTGAAGAACGTGCTGGCCGAAGGAATAGAAGGCATTTTTGTCGTCTTAGAGAGCGCCACTCAAGGAGAAAGTCTCACAAAGATAGAACGGAAGGCCGTCACCTATCAGATTAACGGCCGTGATGTAGTTTTGCTGGGAGAGGCTGACTTACATGATCCCGAGTACGACGCTTTTGGAAAGAGTACAGTCTTAGTCGAACGTCGTGGAGTTCCGATTTTGACACTGCATGTATACCCTTCGGCGGAATTGGAGGATTCTTTCCAAACAAACAATGACATCATCTATACAGTGGTGGTGGTTGTCATCTTTGTATTCACCACTCTCGTCTTTCTGCTGTACGACTTTTCCGTCGGCAGAAGACAGAGAGCAATCATGGAAAGAATCATGAAGCAAGATAGGATAGTGTCCGACGTCTTCCCTACCGCAATTCGAGATAGACTCTATGAGAACCAGGCAAAGAACATGGTCGACGGCAATGATTTTGATTCGGTAGGTGACGACGGGCTTCTCGGCCTCGATAACTCCTTCGACAGAAAATCGTCCATTCAGCATGGGTCGGCTCCGCTGGCAGAGCTGTTCCCCAGCGTCACTGTTGTGTTTGCCGACCTGGTTGGGTTTACGTCTTGGTCGTCTGCCCGAGAACCCCACCAAGTTTTCATCCTCCTGGAAACCATATATGGTGCTTTTGATAAACTTGCCTACCGACACGGCGTTTTCAAGGTTGAGACGGTTGGGGACTGTTACGTTGCTGCGGTGGGTTTGCCAGAGCCCAAGGACGATCACGCCGTTGTTGCTTGCAGATTTGCTCGAGAGTGTCTTAAGAAAATGAAGGACGCGACTCTAAAGCTTGAAGTTTCCTTGGGACCAGACACCTCGGACTTGGATTTGCGGACTGGAATTCATAGGTAGGTATGCAAGGCTAAAGGGTCCTGCATCAATACTATGTTTCCTTATACCTCCTCTCTCTTCTTGTAGTGGGCAAGTCACAGCAGGGGTCCTCCGTGGGCAGCGAAGTCGATTCCAACTCTTTGGCGACACAATGAATACGACCGCTCGAATGGAAAGCAGTGGGGAACGAAGTCGGATTCAAATATCGCAAGCCACTGCAGACTTGCTCACGGAAGCTGGTCTTGCCAGATGGCTCATCCCGCGAAGTAGCAAGATTTTCGTCAAGGGGAAGGGGGAAATGCAAACCTATTGGGTGACCAAGACCAACAAAATCCAATCCAAGGCCGCCGATCTCAAAACTGAAATGCTGACTCTCGATGAAGGAGCGGAAACTGAAGAAAGTTCAGAGACTGGCGAGGAGGGTGACAAAAATCCTCTCGGCATCGATGGGATGAGCAGGATTGAGCGTCTGGTTGAGTGGAATGTTGAGATTCTAACTTCACTTTTGAAGCAGGTGGTTGGTTGCCAGGGCGGGGTCGTGAGTGAGATCCAGACTCTCTCTAGTATTGAAAAAAGTATTGGAATCTGTGGCAAGACCGTTCTTGAAGAATTCACTCCGACCATTCCGTTGAAAAGATTTGATACCGAAGAATTAGAGCGTCGTCAAAGTACTAGAGCCAGCGACATGGGGGTTGAGGCGAAGTCTCAACTAAGAAACTACATTTCCACCATAGCAAGCATGTATCCCGACAACGCCTTTCACAACTTTGAACATGCAAGTCACGTCACCGCTTCGGTCAAGAAGTTACTATCTCGCATCGTTTCAGTTGGTGAAGATAATGGTTTTGGAGCTAGCATCCCTTCCGAGAGTGAGAAACTTGTGGACCTGGCAGGGCATTCCTATGGTATTACCTCCGATCCCTTGACCCAGTTCGCTGTGGTGTTTTCGGCCATCATTCATGACGTGGATCACCCAGGGGTGCCAAATGCGCAGCTCGTGAAGGAGAATACTCGTTGCGCGCAAATCTACAAGAAATCGGTCGCCGAGCAGAAGAGCGTGGATATCGCATGGGATATGCTGATGGAAGATGAATACGGTGAACTTCGAGCTTGTATCTATCAGACTGAAGAGGATCTCCGTCGTTTCCGCCAGCTTGTGGTCAATACCGTGATGGCGACAGACATTGTCGACAAAGAACTTCAAGCACTTCGCAAAGCCCGTTGGGAGACAGCATTCGATTCGACAGCTGAAACACAGGATGAAGGCGTTGAAAGTGAGGATCGTAAGGCGACCATTGTTATTGAGCACTTGATCCAAGCCTCCGATGTCGCGCATACCATGCAGCATTGGTACATCTACAAGAAATGGAATGAGCGGTTCTTCATGGAATGCTACCGTGCCTACAAGGAAGGTAGAGCAGACTCCGACCCAAGTACGAACTGGTATAAGTCGGAGATCGGGTTCTTTGACTTCTACGTCATTCCCTTGGCCAGAAAGCTTCAAAGTTGTGGTGTTTTTGGAGTGTCATCCGATGAGTATTTGAACTATGCCATAGCAAACCGTGATGAATGGATTCGCGAAGGAGAAGCTCTTGTTGGACAATTCTTGGCCTCGTTCAATGAAGAAGCTGCTCATCTGACAGCTCCAATTGATCCTCTGATTGTGGATCTTCATGGATAGGATGCTTGCCTATCAATTCAACAGCGACACGATTTTCCTTTGGTGGGCTTTCTATCGCACAGTTGAGGGTAGTCGTATCTTGATATGTCCAACGAAAAATCGCTCAGTTGAAGATAAGTCTCTCAAGTTATTCCTCATGAGAGAGCAAATCGTCGATACCGCTTTGCTCGGATCATTTTTGCTTCGAGTATTCCCAAAATACGCCCGCCGCATAGTAGGTGTTGGCACCATGATCCTTTGTGTGACACCATGATCAAAGAAACACATTTCGGACTACGTGTTTGGATTCCACCTCCCATGGCCACATGCGACTGGCGTACGTGTATCGCCATGCGTATTTGTTGCATGGTAGGTGGTTGGCAGGCGTCGAAGGAACGTGTCTGTCTACAATCCGTTGGATCCACCTGTAGCTGTAGTAGGGTTTGTCGAGAGTAGAGATTGAAGAAAATAAAAAGGTCTAGCTACAGTAATATCGTTTTTATACTGTTGCCGCTTTCTTGACCACACATAGACAGCTAAAAGTCTGCCCACGGGTGCAGCTAGTCGCATTCACTCTACGAATATGACAGAGGTTAGTACTCCTCCAATATATCTAGAAATTTTCGCATTTTCTTGTCTAGCAGTCTTCCCAATCATTCCACTAGACTTCCACTCTGGTCAGTCGATCGACCGATTTTTTTCCTTTCATGACTGACGCTTTGGAGAAGAAGGAGATTAACCACTTCGTGAACCTTGGAATGGCCATGCACGAGAGAAACAGATTCAGTCACAGTTTCTGTTGCAACTGGTTGATTACTTGTGCCAATCCTGACTATCCTGACTTTCTCGTCTCTTTGGCGAATGAACAGATATCATCCAGAGTATGAGCATCATCGTTCTGAACAAAATGATTCATGGAAAGGAGCAATATGCCAACGGTGTCAATAACATGAAAGGATTTCGAAATGTGGAAATCGATAGCTTTTTTCCACCCCCTCTAAGTGCGAGAGCAGGCACAGAATATGGTTGGGTAGAATGACAATCTTGACTCCCCCATTTACATGCACAACTAGTAAAACGTGCACATCAGCCATCTATTAGCTCACGTTCTCAACAAATCCATATATGTTATTCAAGCCTGCGGGAATTTAGAGCTGGTTATTGGTTTTATATAAATAAGCGCGTTTTACTCTTAGAAAACAATTAGAGATTCACAAGGAAATTAGCATGCATATACGAACTTATTGTTCCCTTTTCCCACAGAACGTCGTTCCAGTTTCTTGTACAGAAGTCTGCCAAGATTTATCACATGTAGCTATGAACCAATGCGGTGCTGGCATCAGTGACATTTATATTGAGTCACGCCATGGCTGGTTCTTGCGTCCAGCAGAAGAAAACCTTTTTTGGAGGAGATATTATATTTTATTCTTCTCTGATGTGGCTGGGTGCAAACTGTACAAACAATAGGTTACTGCTGCTTACTCCCTGCTTCATTTCACAGAATACAAAAGCAAACGCTTCGATTTTATTGTCCTTCAGCATACACCTTGTGATATGAGAAGTGCAACTTCTGAAAAGAGGCAAGTCATCCAGCAGTCGACCCACAGTTCGACTGGTGGGGAAAGTGAGAGTAGAAGTATGAGCGAAGCAAATGGTAGTGCTGCATATGGGCAAGCCTATACCGCTCCCACCGTCGGAAAGCGAGAGGAAGCCAACGTCCTAAGAGCTAGAGGACTCGTGGCTCTCATCCTTCTTCTGGCAGTGGCAGGAGTAGCAACAACTACCAACCTGATTGTTAAACAACAGGAACGGAGCGATTTTGAAAATAAGGTAAGCCTTGTTATACTAGTTCAAGATGTTTTTCTTTCTTTTACAATAGGGATCTAACGTATGCTCTAGTTTGAGGGGTACGCCACTCAGATCCCAGCCGTCACTGCGTCCAAAGTGAGGCAGATCACTGAAGCATTGGATTCCTTTGCTTCTTCGATCGGAGCTCAAGCAGCAATTGAGCATACTTGGCGAAATACCAGTTGGCCGTTCTACAGGATTACAGAATGGTCTGTCCAAGCACAATTGCTTGCAAAACTTACAGGCGTCGAAAAGCCTTTTATAGTTGTCGCTCCAATAGTACAAGAAGATGACAGGGAAGAATGGAACAAGTTTGCTGCAGAACAAAATCCTCTTTGGTATCAAGAGTCGATTGAAAATGAAGGATACAAGAAATTCACCGCCCAAGAGCTTTTCAATTCGACTATTCCGTTCACTTTTCTATATGACAGAGACAATGGCCACCAGCCCTTACCTGTCACCCGACCTGGTGAAGTCGTGCCATACTTCCAGGCATACCCCATTGGGCCACCCCTGGGTTCCAAAACCATGCTCACTAACATGGACGCTCTCCTCTCGTCTCCGCAAACAGAATCCGCCTATCGCTTTACTAGGTTTACTCGAAGGCCCACCCTTGGCTTTGTTCGGATCCATGTGGATGCCGAGAATACTGTCCCAGGAAGCCAGGTCGTCCAGCCTATCTTCGACGGTCCTGACACAGCAGCAGACGACAGGAAAGTGGTCGCTATATTGTTGATCCAAATTCCATGGTTGGATTACATGAAGGACCTCCTGGCAGAAGGAGTAGATGGCATCTTTGTCGTTTTAGAGAGCGCTAGTCTAGGTCAGAGTCTCACAAAGTTAGAACGGAGGACCATCACCTATCAGATTAACGGACGTGATGTAGTTTTGCTGGGAGAGGCTGACTTACATGATCCCGAGTACGACGCTCTTGGTAGGAGCACAGTCTTAGTCGAACGTCGCGGCGTTCCGCTCTTGTCACTGCATATATACCCTTCGGCGGAATTGGAGGATTCCTTCCAAACTAACAATGACATCATCTATACAGTGGTGGTGGTTGTCATCTTTGTATTCACCACTCTCGTCTTTCTGCTTTACGACTTTTCCGTTGGCAGAAGACAGAGAGCAATCATGGAAAGAATCATAAAGCAAGATAGGATAGTGTCCGACGTCTTCCCCACAGCAATTCGAGATAGACTCTATGAGAATCAGACGAAGAACATGGTCGAAGAAGATGATGCTGATCTGGTGGGTGATGGTGGGCCTCTCGGCCTCGATAGCTCTTTCCTCAGTAAATCGTCCAGTAAGAATAGATCGGCTCCGTTGGCGGAGTTGTTTCCGAGTGTCACTGTTGTGTTTGCCGACCTGGTTGGGTTTACGTCTTGGTCGTCTGCCCGAGAACCTCACCATGTTTTCATCCTCCTGGAGACTATATATGGTGCTTTTGATAAACTTGCCTACCGTCACAGCGTCTTCAAGGTTGAGACAGTGGGTGACTGCTACGTTGCTGCGGTGGGTTTGCCGGAGCCCAGGGACGATCACGCTGTTGTTGCCTGCAGGTTTGCTCGAGAATGTATCAAAAAATTGAAGGACGCGACTCTGAAGCTTGAAGTTTCCTTGGGACCAGACACCTCGGACTTGGAGCTACGGACCGGAATTCATAGGTAAGGATGAGAAGCTGAATGGCACGTTTCCTCGTCTCTGCGTTTCCTCATTCCTCCTCCCTCTTCCTCTAGTGGCCAAGTCACAGCGGGAGTCCTCCGTGGGCAGCGAAGTCGATTTCAACTCTTTGGCGACACGATGAATACTGCCGCTCGAATGGAAAGCAGTGGGGAACGAAGTCGAATTCAAATATCTCAAGTCACTGCAGACTTGCTTGCGGAAGCTGGCCTTGCGACATGGATCATTCCGAGACGCAGCAAGATTTTCGTCAAGGGGAAGGGGGAAATGCAAACCTATTGGGTGACCAAGAGCATTAAATCAACGCAACCCAACGACGCCGATCTGGAATCTGAAATGGAGGCTCCCAACGAAGGAGCTGAAACTGAAGAAAGTTCAGAGACTGGCGAGGAGGGTGAGGTCGAATTTCTTCGCGTCGAAGGGATGAACAGGACTGAGCGTTTGGTTGAGTGGAACGTCGAGATTTTGACGTCTCTACTGAAACAGGTGGTTGCTTCCCGGGGTGGGGTCGTAAATCAGATCGAGACTCTTTCCAACGTTGAAAAAAGCATTGGGAATTGTGGCAGAACCGTTCTTGATGAATTCACTCCAACCATTCCGTTGAAAAGATTTGATACCGACGAGCTGGAGCGTCGTGAAAGCACAAGCGCCGTTGATATCGGAGTGGAGGCGAAGTCTCAACTAAGAAACTACATCTCTACCGTTGCAAGCATGTATCCCGGTATCGCCTTTCACAACTTTGAACACGCAAGTCACGTCACCGCCTCGGTCAAGAAGTTACTATCTCGCATCGTTTCAGTTGGTGAAGATAATGGTTTTGGAGCTAGCATCCCTTCCGAGAGTGAGATACTTGTGGACCTGGCAGGGCATTCCTATGGTATTACCTCCGATCCCTTGACCCAGTTCGCTGTGGTGTTTTCGGCCATCATTCATGACGTGGATCACCCAGGGGTTACCAATGCGCAGCTCGTCAAGGAGAATACTCGTTGCGCGCAAATTTACAAGAAATCGGTCGCCGAGCAGAAGAGTGTGGATATTGCATGGGATATGCTAATGGAAGATAGATACGCTGATCTTCGAGCTTGTATCTATCAGACCGAAGAGGATCTCCGTCGTTTCCGCCAACTTGTGGTGAATACTGTGATGGCGACCGACATCGTGGATGAAGAACTCCAGGCACTTCGCAAAGCCCGTTGGGAGGCAGCCTTTGATTCTACAAGCGAAACACAGGATGAAGGCGTTGAAAGTGAGGATCGCAAAGCGACCATTGTTATTGAGCACTTGATCCAAGCCTCCGATGTCTCGCATACCATGCAACACTGGCACATCTACAAGAAATGGAATGAGCGGTTCTTCATGGAATGTTATGGTGCCTACAAGGAGGGCAGGGCAGACTCGGACCCAAGTACGAACTGGTACAAGTCAGAGATCGGGTTCTTTGACTTTTACGTCATTCCCTTGGCCAGAAAGCTTCAAAGTTGTGGTGTTTTTGGAGTATCATCCCATGAGTATTTGAATTATGCCATAGCAAACCGTGATGAATGGATTCGCGAAGGAGAAGCTCTTGTTGGACAATTCTTGGCCTCGTTCAATGAAGAAGCTGCCCAGCTGGAAGCTTCCACAACATCGTCATTATCAATATAGCCCTGCCGTATGAGATGCAGGCATCTTTGCATGACCAATTAGATAGATAGGATTTTTGAGAACTTTGCACAACAAACCTCTGTCTTCTGTTTTCTTAAGACGCGTTTGAGAAGTATGCGGAAGTTTGGCAAGCCTCAATAGTAACAGTCATCATCTTCTTAAGATATGAAACACCATCCAAAATGGATGACACGAGCAAGCTTGCATGAGGTTCACTGCGCTGATGGCCAATGCCTTCAAGGCTCGAGAGAGCAGTACAAGAGCCTTTTCCCATTAATCTATATTTTTTTCTCTGAGAGGACCAATATAGTGTTTGATGGTGATGGTGTTGGGGCACCAGAAACAAACAACTCTGAGTTCATTATCCGAGGTTGATGCCCTCATTCGAATGTCAAACTGCGAAGATAAAGCTTGTAACATGGACTTTTTCGTTCGATCCTTCTAGGTCCTTTCCGAAGCAATTTTAATGAGTCTGGAACCCCATGCTCACAAGAAAGGAAACCGAATGTCTCCAGCAATAATTGAACTCATACTCCTATGGTGACTGTATTCTGTCCCTGATATGAAGATCCACCTAACTCTTTTATCGCTTTAGTACTTCGCTTGCTGGAGCAGCAAAAAAGAGAACCATCACTATACTGTACTTGAAACCTGGAGTGAGCCATGTAATGTACAGCAGGAATGAGCAATGAGGCTAAGCCATCAATGCGTTGCTCCTTGAGTTTGGGTCTCCACAATTCTCGCGAACGAGTCCGAGTTTAGCCTCTCTTGGGAAACGACACAGGTATATGTATCGTTGTAATGGCGGTCACGATACGTTCGGCATGTACCATGGGAAAGGAGACACCTTTATACTGTATCTCCCGTTTCATTGCCACCTATTTTGCTGAGATGGTACAGTAGCTTTTAAAGGCGTGCTGAGAACGTGTCAGAGAAATCTTTGCAAGAGTTCCATTGGCGTTCGACCTTCAATGAAAAATTGAAAGGCGTGAAATCCCTTAAACAGGCGCATTCAAATATACATAACCTTAAAGCATTGGCAATGTAAACCAGTATCTCTTTTTGGGCGAACAGACATGAAGTGTTGTCGCAGCGGACAAATGGAGCAGTTCAGTTGAATTGTGTAATCGTGAAGAGGACGATTTCGATATAACAATGCTAGTGCCCATCTTATGTTTTGAGTCATTGGGGTGTTCGCTTTCCAGGATGATGCAATATGTATTCAGTCCTGTGCGGTGATGCGAAACGAGAGAACGCTCAAAGACCCACTTAAAAGATATAAAATGTAGTCATGATAACAAAAGGCGCCCTCTCTCCCTGATGGGCTCTTGGCTTCTCATTTCAAAGTACAGAAAGCACATATTTCGATTGGATATATATACTATATTACCTCTTTCGGGAGACAAGCTATCATATGAAAGGTGTAACTTCCAAGAAGAGTCAAGCCACACAGCAATCGAGCCACGGCTCGACTGGTGGGGGAGGTGAGAGTAGGAGTGGAAGTGAAAGCAGGAGTGGAAGTGAAGTAAGTGGTAATGGTAATGCTACACCTCGCCAGACCTATATCCCTCCCTCTGTGGCAAAGCGAGAGGAAGCCAACGTCCTAAGAGCCAGACTACTCGTGGCTCTCATCCTTCTTCTGGCAGTGGTCGGCGTAGCAACAGCCACAAACCTGATCGTACAACAGCAGGAACGAAGCGATTTTGAAAACAAGGTAAGCCTTGCTCCTATACTTCAAGACGTTTATTGTCTTTGTTTCGGTGGGGAACTAACGCAATCTTTAGTTTTCGGGCTACGCCACTGAGATCCTAACTGTCACTGGGTCCAAGGCAATTCAATTTTTTGATGCTTTGGATTCATTTGCTTCGTCAATCGGCGCTCAAGCTGCAGCTGAGCATGCATTGCGCAATACCAGTTGGCCGTTCTACAGGATCCCACAATGGTCTGTACAAGCGCAAAAGCTTGCACAGCTAACCGGCGTCGACGAACCATTCGTAGGTGTGGCACCAATAGTTCAAGAAGATGAAAGGCAGGAATGGAACAGATTTGCCGCAGAACAAAATCCTATTTGGTATCAAGAGTCGATTGAGAACGAAGGATACACGAGATTTACAGCCCAAGAGCTTGTCAACATTACTATTCCATTTACGTATTTCTTTAATGCAGACAATGGTCAGCCAACACCTGTCACTCGACCTGGGGAAGTCGTCCCATACTTCCAGGCATACCCAGTCGGGCCACTCCTGGGGTTGCGTATCATGCTCACCAACATTGACGCTCTCCTCTCGTCTCAACAAACAGAAGATGCCTACCGCATCACCAAGGTTACTCGAAGGCCCACTCTTGGTTACACTCGGATCATGATCGACGGAGGGAATACAATCCCAGGAAGTCAGATCATACAACCTATCTTCGATGGACCGGACACGGAAGCAGATGATAGGAAAATGGTCGCCGTAGTCTTGATCCAAATTCCATGGTCGGACTATCTGAAAAACCTCCTGGCCAAAGGCGAAGATAGCATCTTTGTCGTTTTAGAAAGCGCTTGTCCAACACTACTTGAAGATGGATCATTATCTGAAGGGAAGAATCTCCCAAATTCAAAACGGAACATAGTCACTTATCAGATCAATGGGCCTGATGTAGTATTGTTGGGAGAAGATGACCTACATGATCCCGAATACGATACATTTGTAAAGACAGAAGTATTTGTCGATCTTCGAATTGACCAATCGCAACTACCGGAAGGAAGCTGCGTTCCAGTTTTAAAGCTCCATGTATACCCTTCGGCGGAATTGGAGGATTCGATGAAAACTGATAATGACATCATCTACACAGTCGTGGTGGTTGTCATCTTTGTATTCACCACTCTCGTGTTTCTGCTGTACGACTTTTCCGTTCGCAAACGGCAGAGAACAGTCATGGAAAGAATCATGAAGCAAGATAGGATCGTATCCGATGTTTTCCCTACAGCAATTCGAGATCGCCTTTACGAGAATCAGGCGAAGAACGTGACCGAAGGAGATGATGCTGATCTGGTGGGTGATGATGGGCCTCTCGGTCTCGACAACTCCTACCTTGGTCAGTCAGCCAGTAAGGACGGGTCGGCTCCTTTGGCGGAGCTGTTTCCGAGTGTCACTGTTGTGTTTGCCGACCTAGTTGGCTTTACGTCTTGGTCGTCTGCTCGAGAACCCCACCATGTTTTCATCCTCCTGGAGACCATATATGGTGCTTTTGATAAACTAGCCTACCGTCACGGAGTTTTCAAGGTTGAGACGGTGGGTGACTGCTACGTTGCTGCGGTGGGTTTACCAGAGCCCAAGGATGATCACGCTGTTGTTGCTTGCAGATTTGCTCGAGATTGTTTAAAGAAATTGAACGACGCGACTCTGAAGCTTGAAGTTTCCTTGGGACCTGACACATCGGATTTGGATTTGCGGACTGGAATTCATAGGTAAGGATGGGAAGCTGACTCGTCTCTGCGTTTCC
Source organism: Cylindrotheca fusiformis (assembly GCA_019693525.1). NCBI lineage: Eukaryota > Bacillariophyta > Bacillariophyceae > Bacillariales > Bacillariaceae > Cylindrotheca > Cylindrotheca fusiformis. Next base: position 3,893 of record JAAMXS010001863.1, on the reverse strand, counting down.
TCGTTCCTCATTCCTCCTCTCTCTTTCTCTAGTGGCCAAGTCACAGCTGGAGTCCTCCGTGGGCAGCGAAGTCGATTCCAACTCTTTGGCGACACAATGAATACGGCCGCTCGAATGGAAAGCAGTGGGGAACGAAGTCGGATTCAAATATCTCAAGTCACGGCAGATTTGCTTACGGAAGCTGGTCTGGCCAGATGGATCATTCCGAGAAGCAGCAAAATTTATGTTAAGGGGAAGGGGGAAATGCAAACCTATTGGGTTTCGAAGAGCAATAGGTCAATGCAACCCAAGTCCGCTGATCTCAAATCTGAAATGGAGACTCTCGATGAAGGAGCTGAGACCGAAAAGAGTTCAGAGACAGGCGAGGAGGAAAACAAGGAATTTCATCGCGTCGAAGGAATGAACAGGATTGAGCGTCTAGTTGAATGGAACGTCGAGGTTTTAACCTCTCTTCTGGAACAGATTGTTTGCTCTCGTGGTGGCGTCGTAAACCAGATCCAGACTCTTTCAAACGTTGAAAATAGTATTGGGGTTTGTGGCAGAACTGTTCTTGATGAATTCACTCCGATCATTCCGTTGAAACGATTTGATGCAGACGAGCTCGAGCGTCGTCAAAGCATTAGCGGCTTTGGTATTGGAGGGGAGGCGAAATCTCAACTACGAAACTACATTTCGACCATTGCTGGCATGTATCCCGACAATGCCTTTCACAACTTTGAACATGCAAGCCACGTCACCGCTTCGGTCAAGAAATTACTCTCTCGCATCGTTTTGTTTGGTGAAGGAAATGGTCTTGGAGCTAGCATCCCCAAAGAGAGTGTGGATCTTGTAGACCTGGCAGGGCATTCCTATGGCATTACCTCTGATCCTTTGACTCAGTTTGCTGTGGTATTTTCTGCCATCATTCACGACGTGGACCATCCGGGAGTTCCAAATGCGCAGCTCGTCAAGGAGAATACTCGCTGCGCTCAAATCTACAAGAAATCGGTCGCGGAGCAAAAAAGTGTGGATATTGCATGGGATATGCTAATGGAAGATGGATATGCCGATCTTCGAGCTTGTATCTATCAGACCGAAGAGGATCTCCGCCGATTCCGCCAGCTTGTGGTGAATACCGTGATGGCTACAGACATTGTCGATAAGGAACTCCAGCTACTTCGCAAAGGCCGTTGGGAGGCAGCGTTTGATTCGACAGCTGAAACAAAGAATGATGGCGTTGAAAGTGATGATCGCAAGGCGACCATAGTTATTGAGCACTTGATCCAAGCCTCTGATGTCGCGCATACCATGCAACATTGGCACATATATAAGAAATGGAACGAGAGGTTCTTCATGGAATGCTACCGTGCCTACAGGGAAGGCAGGGCAGACTCGGACCCAAGCACGAACTGGTACAAGTCGGAGATCGGGTTCTTTGACTACTATGTCATTCCCTTGGCCAAGAAGCTTCAAAGTTGTGGTGTGTTTGGAGTATCATCCCATGAGTATTTGAACTACGCGACAGCAAACCGTGATGAATGGGTCCGCGAAGGCGCAGCTCTTGTTCAACAATTTCTGGCCACATTCAAGGAAGATAATGCTCATCTAACAGCTCCACTTGATCCTTTAATAGTGGAGCTTGAAGAATGAACAAAATGTTCATTATCATGGAAATCTGGGCAATTGTGACATTATGCTGTGATATGCATACCCGAATCGACTTTTTAAATCTGTTCAACTGGAATCTTGAGTGACTCCACCCTAATCTCAAGCCGAGCTCCTTTTTCACCGTTTTTTCCCTATTTCGATGCCTTGCATCGATCATAGATATCAAGATCTCATTTTTGTTTCCACGAAATTAGTTCTGAAGTGGCACTGGAATCGTTTGCTTTTTTCTGGCAGTGCTAGATTAATCTCCCTGATTTTTCGTCGAAGGACGTTTGAATATGTATAATGTCGTCGTCTTTGGGCAGAAATCTTGGTAGTGGATGCAACCATCATGGCGTCCGCACGTGGTTGAATGGAAACGACGGGAAGAACTGTTGATGCGACGCATTGAATTTCAGTCTATTACCATTTCATCAATCATGGATAATGGCCTGATTAAAAAAATATTATGCCAGGAGAGTCGGCAAAATCAGGCTTCTTCTGTAAAGCATTTAACAATAGAGGAAAGAGATTGCGGTTGGTTCGTGGAACAATAAGTGTGTATCAATCAGAATGGACTAACGTGAACTTGATGAGCGTTACGGAAACAATCAACATCACCAGAAGATTGATTCCAGTGGTGCGTAGTCGAAAATCATGTTATTGTGCTTTCAACAAGAAAGGATCAAGAAACCAAAGACTTATCTGTCTCATATGGTGCCGAGCTTCAAACCGATTATTTTGAGCCATCTCGTTGTCTGGGCAGTTTTCAGATGACATATTACTAATACATAGTACACTGTACACAACATCGCGCCATCATCGTCAAGCAGTTTCGAGTTCATCATCAGCATATACGGGATTAGGCATGCTTGCAGTTCGTTCAACGATCAGATGGCGGAGAATCTCCTCATATGGTCGTAGCTACTAGGATTACATACTAGTACTAAACAAAGCATCATTAATAGATCCAGCACCAAGGGTCATAGCGAGCCATAGAGCAGAAATTGATTCTTGCAAGGTTCGCGCCACAGGATATTACACCATATAGTAGTACTAGTAATGTTTGCCGTTTCTCCTTCCAGTGGTCGTGTTCTCGAAATTGTACGTAGCGTGTGCGTGGGCAATTGTTTGTAGAATGAGGTTATTCTTTACTACAAGATACAATATAATGCTGAGATTATTACGCTTTTTATTGTGAGATGAGAGGTGCAAGGAAAGAAGGGATCACCCAGCAATCGACCAACAGCTCGATGGCTGGGGAAAGCGATAGCAGGAGCGGAAGCGGAAGCGAAGCAAGTAGGAATCTTGTTGCTGCAGCCCGGCAAGGCTATACCCCTCTCTCTGTCGCAAAGCGAGAGGAAGCCAATGTACTAAGAGCCAGACTGCTCGTAGCTCTCGTCCTTCTTCTGGCAGTGGTCGGCGTAGCAACAGCCACAAACCTCATTGTAAGACAGCAGGAACGAAGTGATTTTGTAAATAAGGTAAGCCTTGCGCGAACGTAGATGACAAGCTGTTTAATTAGTTGTGTTTTTGACACAATCTGGAGTTTGAGGGATACGCCACCGAGATATTAACTGTCTCTGAGTCCAAGGCAAACCAGTTCTTTGGAGCTTTGGAATCATTTGCTGCTTCTATTGGTGCACAAGCTGCCATTGAGCATTCTTTGCGAAATACCAGTTGGCCGTTCTACAAGATCCCTCAATGGTCTGTACAAGCACAAAAGCTTGCAGTGCTAACCGGCGTCGACGATCCCCTTGTTGGTATTGCTCCAATAGTGAAAGAAGAAGAAAGGGAGGAATGGAACAGATTTCTTGCGGAGCAGAATCCTATTTGGTATCAAGAGTCGATTGAGAATGAAGGATACACCAAATTCACTGCTAAAGAGCTTGTCAATTTGACGATTCCTTTTACGTATTTCTATAACAACTCTCAGATAACACCAGTCACTCGACCTGGTGAAATCGTTCCATACTTCCAGGCATACCCCATCGGACTAAGACAGGGATTTCCCCTCATGTTCACCAACCTTGAGGTTGTCGTTCAATCGCCGCAAACAAGAGATGTCTACCGCATCACCAAGGTAACTCGAAGGCCAACCCTTGGCTACACTCGAATCTTAACGGGTTTCTCCGATTCAATCCCAGGCAGTCAGATCATACAGCCTGTCTTCGACGGACCCGACACGAAGGCAGACAATAGGAAAATAGTTGCCGTAGTCTTGATCCAAATACCATGGTTGGACTATTTCAATGATCTGTTGGCCG
>JAAMXS010001854.1:0-12854 GCA_019693525.1 Cylindrotheca fusiformis | reverse complement strand
GTAAGACCTCTTTGCACCCTGCAACCTAGTATCACTAGTAGGGCTGGAGGTGACATCGCCAATGACCTGAGGTGTCACTGGAAGCGTCACTGGATTCTGATCCTCACGATCAGCTTCAAGGAGAAGATTAGAATCGGTGGTGCCGGATTTAGTCCCTAATTCCGGGGACCCCGATTCATCTGCCCCAACAGGAGCCAGTGTCCCAAGGCAAAGATGGCGAGACTATTATTACCCCCTCTGGTCCGTCCCCCTACTCTTGACGTTCATTATATGGAATCCGTAAAAATGGCACTCAAAGACATACTGTAACGGATTACCCTGAAATTGGACAGAATCTAAGTATTAGCAGTGGTCCATCTTTTTATAATGAACTGCGTCCTTAACAAACCCGCTCCGTGCGTAGCGGTCCCAACCCCCCTTCCTAATCAATCGAAATCTATCTCTTGAAACCTCTAATCCATTTCCTTACATCACTTCTCGTTTTTACATAATCCTCTATTGGGTATTAGTTTGCATAGGTAATAATCCCCTCTGATCCCCCGGTCCCACTACTTTTTTTCTTGTAGTCATTTGTTCAGGGGGACGTGTGGAATCCGTGTTATTTAGACTGAAAGCATTAACGGATTCTTCCTTTGATGAGGGGACCGACTTAAATAATCTCTCGGTCCCCCGAAAGGCAATGAACCTTGAGCCTTAGCGGCAATTGAGCGCCTTGACACACTGGCCACAGTCAAAACGTTTGCTAAAAATCCTTTGACAGACCTCACATTCAATTGTTCAACCTGTGTGATTCAAACCATTGTCAGTCCAATTCCTCAGACACTCGTGATCATCGCGCATGTGAATGTTGCTAATCAGCAACAGCCCACAGGGGGCAACGCCGCATTTGCCAGGTAGGTACTGTATGCCATCGTTCGTGTCGTCACTATCAAATGCCTTGGAGTTTGTGTGTTTCTGGTCGAGATTGTGGCTACAAGTAGTACCAGTAACGCCTGATTTAGACCGTGGCATAACAAGCAAGAGCAAGTTCAACATGCTAACCAGTGAAGAACACATCCGACAAGCCAGCATCACCGCAAGCAACGCGAGAAGTTTCATCAGGACCCTCCGCCAGTCGGGCAGTTTTCGCGCCAGCCAGCTCTGCCGGCGCGCTTCCACTAGTATTAAGTTAGCTCCCCCTGATTAGTTCCCCAAACAATGTTACCTCCAAAAGCGAACAAGGACACTTTTTAGACTTATTAGGGGGTTCGTAGACAGTGAACGAAATGTAAATATACACGGAGCTTCAAATTTACACGCCTCTCGCACGACTTCATGCGCGTGATATTTTGCACAAAACCCGGATGTAATTTTTGCATCTCCGAAGACGCGAGATGGTGAGTGCAAAAACAAAAAATCACAGCTAACATAGCTCCCTCCGATCCCATCTTCATAAAAAACCGAGTTCCATTTCCCTCATCTCGGTCGATTTCCAACATTTCCGTCCCTTTGCTCCAGAGCTTCGAGTAACTGTGTGCTTCACCACCGCACATATCCGAGTCCTCTGCTCCACACATTTGCCACACCCAAATATGCTGCTGCTGCAAATGCATTCCATTGTAGCCACCATTGGAGGAGCTTGCCACAAAATTCCAACACAATGAGCGGCATCTTTCATCCTCCAGGATACGGAACCTTCAATTATCGCCTCATTCTTGGAGGCGGCAATGGAGAAGTTAAACGATCCCTGGTGGACGGTTTTAGCTGAAGCACTAGCCACTTTGCGTCCGGATTTTGAGGAGCAAATCGTGCTTGTGAATCGGCCATTCATATTGACAAGAACTGACAAGGCAAAATAAATGACCCATGTGTTCGCCCAAAGATTGACAACTTGAATCAATGATCTGCCAAATCAGCTGGCCAATGATTCCAAAGAAGGATATTGCAATGAAGATTCGGAAGAAGATGGCAATGGAACACAGGGAGCTGCTGAAACAGCAAATACTTTCATCGCAAAGAGGCAAGAAAATGCCAGCAACTGCTCCTACATCTGATGTTAAGAAGAGAAAGAGGGCTGCAGCAGCCTAGTAGTGTGCTTTCTGAGTAATAGTTAATAGTGGCCCAGTATTTAGCAGGCAACATGATTTACTTTATGATTGTTGTTCAAAATCCTCCTCCTCCTCCATAGTAGTGGCTATGATGGTACTTGGAATGGATGACAACAACGACACTCCGACACGGATGATGGACATACCGTATGAGGCATGACGTGGCGTGATAATCCACTCTAAAAATATGTTTCACGGTCTACGGATGGTCGGGTCCCCATATTCGGCGTGAAAAACACGCTCCGTGTAAAATATCGTTCACTGTCTACGAACCCCCTAACTGAATTGCAGGATTCGAAAAAAGCAGAAGATGTTGTCACCTGAATTGCAGGATTCCTCTACAGAAAAGGTGGTACAAAATGTACAACTAAAAAAGTAGAAAAAGTCTTTAAAACATAGACTTTTGTACCTGAAGTTGCAAAGTCGATTCCTGCCTTGCTGTTTTGATGAATTGTTTGTTTTTTATGTTTCATTGTTCGTTGTAGTGGATTCAAACGACTACTGATCCAGGGCAGTAGCAGGATGCATAGCGTTGCGAAAACGTTATCGTATTTAGTAGTTTCAAGAGTAACCGAAAAAAATTAATTCGATGCACCCTCGACAGGGAGTCCCCCATCGGGCAACGCAGAACAATCATGTTGGTAGTGATATGCGCAAAGTGTTTTTAGCGTTGTGAAAACGAAATACTGTAATTCTATTGGCTTATTTTCCGTCTCTGGTACTGAAATCGCTGTCAACTCAACGGCTACACAATTCTGGTAGGAAATTACGTGCGTTTGTATGATCGTTATAATAGATATGGTTATAACTGATTCAAGACTACTGTAGCGTCTTTTTGTCTTGGCTGACGGACGGACGTTGGTGCCTTCAGCTGTATGTATTTTGATGAAGTGTACCACTCCTACGAACTTGCTCCGTTCCCAACTACCAGAACAGGTAGTTTAGCTGTGGATGCACTTCGAACAAATCCATCTCGCTCATCACATCATGAATCTTTCTGGCACAAGCTCAAGTGAAAGCAACAGTTACTTCTCCTGCATCACAAGAGTCTCTCACATCTACAAAGCGACCAAATGAGTAATTTCCAAGATCCTGCTCACGTCCATCGAAAGGTGGCAGTGCTTGGTTTTCGAGAAGTCGGCAAGAGCTCGCTCACCAATTCGTTCGTCAATGGGTCGTTTTCGGAATTTTATGATCCAACGATTGAAAGTACGCTCCAAAAGGTCATACGGTTCCGCCGAGTTAATTTTTATACGGACATAGTCGACACAGCGGGTATGGTACGTAATGAATCGTTTGAATAGTTCCACTGTTCTTCTGTCGAAGGACCCTTTTATTGGTCGCAGTTCACAAGCTTCTTGTCTGGTGATCCAGGATGGTGGGACTTCACGTCTGTCCCAAAATGCTTCTGTGGGAGTCCATGGCTACGCTTTAGTTTTCTCTATAACTTCTCTCCATTCGTTTGACATGATTAGAGAGGTCAATGACACATTGCTAACCTTTCTTCGCAATCCTCCTGATCTGCCGCGAGTGCTGGTAGGGAGTAAGAAGGATCTTGATGCAAGTCGACAAGTTAGTCATACTGATGCGAATGCGTTGGCGCAATTGTGGGGAGTTCCATACATTGAGTGCTCTTCGAAAACGGGAGAAAATGTTGAAAACGTCTTTCACACGTTGCTTAAGGAGATTGAGAGGGATGACGGTCTACTGGCAGACAGAGACACCAACCCTTGCGTCATCTTGTGATTCGTCATATAGCCACCCCACGAAAGCTTTGTAAAGCACTCCCTCTCAATCTTGCAGTGGATTTCGCTCTTTGCACTACTACTCTTTTCGCCTGCTTCAGTCTTTCGAGGAATTATTGGTTCCTCTCTTGGAACAAACATATACCCCGTGGACTGAAAGATTACAATTTCTTCCTAAATTACATCCTTCAATCGATCTAAGCGACCCTAAACAATGGGCCCGTTCATGCAAAGGAATCTTTTGAGTGTTGTATGCAGCAAGTACGAAACGTGTCTAGTTTTGTCCTTCTGACAAGGCAGCCATTCCAGAGACAGATGGTGAACCTTCGAAAAACTCGCATCTTCAAAAGAATGCGGCAGTTTACAGATTTTTGTGCTGCTTCCCTGTACTGTACTGTAATGAAAAGGATTTAATTCTATATTTCGTGTACAGAACCAGTTTTGGGCGACTTCTTCTCGGGAGTGCTTTGATTCACGAGTTATACACGTCTGCGCGTGCCTACTACGACACGACGAGGATTCAAAAATCAGCTGTACTGTCCTGGTACATGCCCAAAGCTGTGTTGACTTTTTTCAAACGGCCACATTTTCAAAACATGAGACTGTTCAATACACTTGCTAATGCAGTTTCAGCTCCTTGTTTCCATCCTTTCACTTACAGCCGTTAGTCTTTCTTTGGGCGATTCATAGAGTACTCTATAGTCTGATTTTTCGCTTGCATATCAAAGCCTCACAGAAAATGCAAGACTCGGTCCGTTTCGCTCGATTGTTCACCCATTCCCTGTTCTCACATTCCCTCTAATCGAAATTCATGTCCCTGCTGCCATTATTCCAGGTCTCCATTCCACAAGTCCATCCTCATCGATCACTCAATTGGGCCAATGCGAAAAAGTTCAATGCGCAGCGCATCCGCAGTCGCAAGAAGGAGCATGAAGAGAGACTGGGCTCAGAAGGGAAACAACTACCGTCTACTGAGATGAAACAGTCTTCTCTCACGAATGGAAGAAACGCCCCTGCTCTTTCCATAGCTGTAACAATGAGTGATGACGAAGACAATGAATTGCATAGCTGTGATAAGGTTGCCGTTGGGCAAGACGCATCCAATGTATCAGCATGGGCCATGATGGAGCACTATGATGGTTTACAAAATGGGAATCACTCACTTCTGCTTCCATGCGAGCAGAGGATCCATTCCATTTCTGGTTCTTTTCTGCAATATGATGACGATTCCTCTTTTCTTTCGAATGACTCAGGCCATGTAGCAGAGCAAGGAATTTTTTCAGATCCCACACAAAATTCCTGGGGAGGCATTCACGGGAAACAGCTAGCGGTACTGCAAACACCAGCCAAAATTGAGTGGCATGAAAATGAAGATGGCGAACTAGTCGAGAGCTCATCGACCAGTGATCAATCGATTAGCAGGAAAAGCACAACGGACGACGATGACACTGTGGTGGACTCTGTCCCCACGTGTTCCCAGGTAGAGAACCACAGCAACAAATCCCTAGAAAATGATGAAGGTCTCGGCCATGATATATGCGTCTCAGATCCTTCAAAACCTCTATCAAAACCTAGCTTGACGCCTGCTTGCACGAGGCTCGAACGGGAGGACAGAAGGCGTCTTGAAGACGAAGTTTCAACACCGCCACCCTCAGACATGCAGGAATCGCTAGTCCCGTCAGACTGTCAGGTCGAAGACGAACTAGTTTCAGATACTACTGATTTCGATCAAATGTCTAAACAAGAGGAGGAAACGCAAAAGTCTGCTCCTTCATTGATGGAATCGGACATAGATACCGCTCCAGTCCCAATAGATTGCACAGAAGATACTGGGATTCCACTCAAAAGCACTTGGCAAGGCTTTGGTTACTTGGAAAAGATTGAAGAGCTAGAACAAAATCTGAAGGAACAAAGATTCAGCACCGACCAAGTACAGTCCAAGCTCAAGGATAGGGTGGTAGAACTGGAGCAAGCTCTTCGAGCGACAGCTGCTACGCCAAGAGGAACCATGGTTCAAGAAAACCCCCTCAAGACCCTGCTTGACAGGAACCAGACTCTGGTCAAGGAGGTGAGATTTGCAGATCAGACTTGTGTGGAACTATCCTCCAGGGTCTCGGCATTAGAGGCCGAGAATAACTTTCTGAAAGATCGAGTGCGACATTTGGAAGAGGAGAACGATGCTCTTCGGCAAGAGAATGAGGAGACTGTAGGAAGTGTCCACCAAGAGACACCGAACTTAGACAGTTTCACCCCAAACGTCGGAAAAGACGATCCAGATCATATATTCCAGTTGATGAATTCTTCTACTAGTTTTTCGTCGGAAATTCATTCTGTGGAAGTGTCCAAAGTTCGGTCAGAAAGTGAATTTCTCGGAAGACAGCTCGGGTTGGTTCAGGAAAAGTTGGATGCGAAAGTTAAGGAGCTAGAAGAGGAACGGGCAAGATTTAAACAGCTTGAAGAACAAAAAAGAAAAGAAGTTGAGATCCAACATTTGAGAATTGTGGCGTTAGAAGAAATGACATCACAAACTTGCTTTCGTCAGGATGGCCTGGCGTCCCAACTGCTTTCGGACACCGACAAACGCGTTTTCACTTTGGAGAAAGAGCTGGCCCATGCTATGGCAAGTGTCGTCGCTCTGAGACGAGAATCAAAGAAGATTCAGATTAAGGAAGCTCTGCCATCCAATCTCGAAAGTAGTGCTCTTGTCGAATCTCGTACAGAGCGAATGATACAAGAAAGTCTTACAAAAATGTTTGGGCGCTATCAGTATTTGGAGAGGCACGTCAACGAAGTCGTCGATGGCTATATAAGACGCTTGGAACGACTCACAGAAACCGTTGAATACCTACGATCATCTCTTGATTTTGAAGCAGAATCATTCTCGCCGAAGTTTGTTGAAGAAGGCCTTTGTAAAGGAATGGATGCAAGCATTGGCTCATCACCTCGATGTGCAAAAGAAGATGACCTTTTGTCTATGATGGAAGAGGCGAGAAATCCATCGATTGCAAAATCTTTGGAATCAGATGAAGGTTTGTATGCTTTCGAAGATATATCTCAGCTGTTCAGTGATGATGAAACGTTGGAATCAAAAAATGGCTCCTCTGTCACTTCTGTATCACCGCAAAACTGGAAAGTACCACTCCAAGCGGCCGTCAATGAGTGTCAACGTGTGAAAGAAAGGTCTTCGATGTTAAAGCAAGAAATACTCAAGCAGAAAGCATCAATTCGGGCTTTGGAAGCAGAGAATGGGAGGTTGTGCTTGGAAGCATCACGAAGAGGCGAAGAGAATCAAATGGTTGAAACAGCTCTCGATGAAGCAAAACATATCATCGATGAACTGAAATCAAACTTAAGAGTTTCTGAAGAGGACAGGGAGAATGCTCTGCAGTCGAATCGACAAAAAGAAGCCGAACTCAAGCTGCAAAGGCGAAACTGGCAGGATCTCGAAAGTGAGTTACGGACCGAGCGCTCCAAGCAGCGTGTATTAGAGAATCGGATTGAAGAATTGGATCAAGCTCTGGTTGAGAGCAGAGAACGGTTAGAAGAAGCTATGAAATCGTCTCTAAGACACCAGTCCCGTTGCGACAACCTTCTTGTCCAAATGGAAAACATGTCAAAAAACACGAGGGCTGAAAGGGACGAAGAAACTGTCGGACTGCAAAGACGCCTAGATGAGGCGGACGATGAAGTGAAAAAGTGGAAAAAGCTTCATCAAGAATCAAACAATAGGTTGATACGCGCTGTTGAAGAAAATAAAACCATCCAGAAATCGATCGCTGCCATCCAAGCACAAGAAGAAAAATTCGTTTCTGATGCAGAAGATAGCATGCTGGAATCGCAGTACAACCTAGAGTCCATGAGACGCGAAAGAGCTGAGCTACGAGCCCAGCTCTCAAGAAAGCAAAAAGAAGTTCTTTCTTTGAAGGACACTTTTTCTGCCTACAAAGAAAAAACTCAAATCCAGTTGCAGCAATGCTCTTCGTCGCTCCAAAGGATGGAGTCTGGAAAGTCTGCAACGATGTTGCACTGTCAAGAGTTGAAAACTGCTAGAAAGGAACTATTCGAAAAGTTGCTGTCGGTTGACTGTTGCACCGAAACAATTCACAGCATCACAACTTTGGAGAATGGAAGTGATACAGACACAGACATAGAATGTTTGTTCCTCCAAGAAGTATCCTACTGGAAGGAGATTGCCCCTCGAATAGCAAAGTCTGTCCAATCTTTGTCGAAGACAAAAATCGAGTTCGGCCACCTTCTAAAGGAATCTGCCAATCTATCGAACGACCTGAATCTTCTCAAGGATTCTGAAAAGGAATGCAAGGAAAGGATTGACGAGGAACGAAGAACGAATGAAAAGCTTCTTGCTCTTTTGAGTCAGGCGGAAGTAGAGATGGAACGTTCGGCCAAACAGATTCGTGAGATGTCTGCTGCTCTGTCAAGACTTCAGGAAAGCGAATCAGAAGCGAACAACAAAGTCAAGGCAGCCGAACACGAATGCTTGAAGGTCTCAGACGACCTACGCAGAGCTCAGAGTGTCAGCACACTTGAGCATACACGTCTTAATGAAAAAGTTTCCGATCTCTCAAAGAAGCTTGAAGAGAAGGAAGCTCTTCTTTCTGACATGAATGCAGTACTGTAAGTGCTCATCTTGCCTTGTATTTATTTTTCCGTCCACGAAATTCTTACGTTGCATTGATTGTTATTAGATCTGAAACCAAAGCCGAAGTGACGACACTCTCACACCTTCAACGTACCCATGAAGCTGAGGTGGGTAGACTCACATCAACACTTCAATCTTTGGAAACGAAGTGTTCGCGTCTGCGAAACTATATTAAAAAGCTGACCAAGAAATGTGAGGAATGGGAAGCGTGCTACGAGAAACAAGCTTGTTCTATTGAGGAACTGCAAGCCAAGAACTCCAAGCTTCGTGAGAATGCATCTGGACTTGCCAACCGATACATCAAGTTGAAGGAGGGAGTTAACCGGAAGAAGCAGTGCCATCGCGACGCTCGAGCGAAATGGACGTCCGAAAGGTCAACCTTACACGAAGTACATGCTCAATTGGAAGAAGAATTGGAGCTTATAGCAAAGGAACTGGATTGCTAGATTTCTATTAGTTTATTATTGGATTGCCAAAATTGTTGGGGAGGGCGGGTTGAATTTAAGGGGGGTCCCTGTGCTCGTATCTGACCCCAAAATATAGGGGAGTCCCCTTCCGATTTTAAACGGCCTACGTAATACTCTGTACAGTACTGGGGGATTTTGCGATTTAACGGCGCCTTTTTATTTTTGCACTACATTTAGGGGATCCAATATTATTTAGGGGTATCTGATTATCACCCCCATATCATATTAGGAATTCCCTCCTCCCCATCATCAATCCCCCCTTGCAGACTCTCTTGATGAGCGTGCTTGGCTGGGCAAAGCTCCTTCAGACTCATCATTTTCCAATGACAAGCTTCCCGAATCACTCTAACCATGACAGATTGGTTGACCCAGAAAAGGCTATCATCATCTGCACAGCCCTCCTCTTCAAAAGCGAGGAGTTTTTCCTGTGAAGAAAAGGCCTGAGCTTTGGATTCTTGAAAGAACCAGGGGCAAGCTTGACCAAAATGACAAAAATTTCCGGGGGCTCTGCCCCCTAAACCCCGCAAGAGCTCTGTCCTTTGAACCCGTTGGGGGCCTTTAGCCCCCAGACCCCCAAACTACTGTAGCTATAGCTTGTTATATCATCAACTACAAACTACAGTATCGTAGGTTTTCTTTTTCCCTTTTTTCGTTTTTTCTCTTCACCCCCGTTAGTGGCCCGATACCCCCCCCCAAAATTCGCGCGCTACTGTAGTAGTTTTGGCCCCAGCCTGCACGAATGAACCATGACCTGTGAGCTGGCGGAATCTCCACCATCTTCTTCTTGGCTCTTCTTTCTTTTCGATCATCGACTTGTATCTCAGCGATACATTCGCCTCCTATCCCATTCAACAAACACTAAGCCAAAAGTTGTAGTTTCTACATATACTGTAGTGTCTACATTATTGAAGAAATGAGCGACAAGATACAACGAAGGAAGCAACAGAGGGCGAAAATAGTATCTGGCTCCGTCGGTTCTCTTCTCACTGCTACAGCTGTGCATCCACTTGAAGTTGTAAAAGTTCGCACGCAAGCAAAAACCTCTAAATTCCCTTCAAATGTTGCATTGTGTCCACAAGGATGCGGCACTTTTGTAATCAATAATGGCCTTGGTGATTACACTGTTCCGAAGAGTTCATCCTGTTTCGGTGGCACCGGGCAGTTGAAGCCGTTGACGAGCACGAAATCAGTGGGCACTTTCGGGATTTTTCGTCGTATTCTGTCAAACGAGGGTCTTGGCGGCCTATACGCTGGCCTGACGCCCACGTTGACTATGGGGGTAAGACTTGCTTGTTCTTCGCTCTCCAGTCCCATTCTTGTTTGCTGTTTCTTACTGACAGTGGCGTTGCAGGTTCCAAACACTGTATTATATTTCTTATCATATGATGAACTTTCGGTTCTTCTTCTACCCTACGATAAGTCTGCTTCTTGGACTCCGGCATTTGCAGGTGCTGCTGCTCGTTTCGTGGCTTCGCTCTCCACAGCTCCTTTTGAGCTGTTGAGAACAATTCAGGCTTCTAGAGCTAGTAGTGATCATCCAGCACCTGGGATGATAGCGGAATTTCGGAGTATCGTGAGAAACGACGGTTTTCTGTCACTGTACAAAGGCCTTTTCCCGACGCTCGTCCGAGATGTTCCATTCTCGGCGATCTATTGGTTGGGCATAGAGAAGTGTCGACGGAGGTGGGCATCTCTAGACTCAGATAGTGGAGGAGTAGTGTCTACCCAGACGCAAGGGGCTAGGGCACTGTTCAATGGCACGGTGTCTGGGTTGGTTGCTTCTGCCTGCACGACACCTTTAGATGTCATCAAGACGCGGCAACAACTCCAGACGAACCCTGTTCTTACAATGGAATCGGCGGCACCTGGATGTGACCATAGCGGATACATTGCCTATCAGCAAAATCGACGTGCGGGAGCGCTATATTTGCTCCTGGAAATTTTGCGAGAAGAAGGAGTAAAAGGATTATGGAAAGGGAACGTGGCCCGCATGACAAAGGTGGCTCCTGCCTGTGCATGCATGATATCGTCGTATGAAATTGGTCAAAGGCTACTCTTGGCTCCCCAATAAGCTGGAACGATGGGGTGGTCACTTTCGCCAGTAGTTCCCGCTCTACCAGCTCGAAGGCTGATTCTTTGAAGCTAGCAGAAGAAGCCAATTGTTTCCACTGTAGCTGTTAAGAGAATCACTCTGAGCTCGCTGGGAGAATCATCTGTTGCATCACACAATTTATTAGCGGTGACATGTCTGACAACGAGGAAAGTAGGGCACTATCTAGTTTCTGATGAGTGCCTTAGGTTTTGGCTGTGATGTGATGGGTGCGCGCCAAAGCATGTTAGATCAACCACAATTTACTCAGCTACAGTGAAAAAATTGTGCAGAAGTGATAATACGAGAGAGGACGACCGAGATGGTGGCTAAACCTAGTCATACCTTCATTGGTTATTTGATTCGTCAATGAAACATCTCTGATTATTTCGAAATCTTGGCAACCTTAGCCAAGGACGAATCAGCATCTAAATCTTCAAGAGTGTCAAATAGGCTCATAGTTTTCCCGGCGGTAGTTTCTCCTTCAACCGAAACCTGTGCATCTTCAGACCACTTGGCAATGGTCTCCTTTGAAACTCCAGCAGCTAGAAGGCCTTTCCCAAACTCGTCATCTTCCACTGTAGCACCGAGCCAGTTGCATCGCTCTGCAAGTGCTTCAAATGGACTGGCCGATGCGTGCACTCCATTGTCACCAGTGTTTGGTTTAGTCCCGAGGCCTAGTTGCTTGTAGTTGTCGAGAATCGTTCGACGGATTGAACCTTTTGGGGCAGCGGCCGGATCAGTGGAACCAAGAACATCCCCCCGGAATGATTCCCAACTTAACGAGTCGGTTGGCCAGGAGACAGTATACCATTGAATCTTTTCGCCCTTGGTGCAGTATGCGGATCTCATGGACATATAGAAACCATTCATGACATAGATATCACCGACTTTGCCACAATAGAATCCTGCAATTGGAAAAGCATGCTATATTAGAAGAACTTAACGAGAGTATTCAGCTCCTTGAAGATGGACTCACCGCCCCCAAACTTAATGAGATCAACACCTCGAGAGAGTTTGCTCCACTTTTCGTTCATACCAGCGGCGTCGACACCAAGTTTTTCAGCAGCATCCTTCGCGTTGTACACTTTGTTCGCAGCAATTGCAGAGTCCCATGACTCGCCAAACATCTTTCCACACGAATCAGATAAGGCGAAGAAATATGGAGGAACACGAACAGGATTTCAATGCTCACCTTTTCAAATGCAGCCTTCCCCTTATCCGGAACATTGAGCTCGGAAGGCTTCAATTTGACGGCTTTGCTTGCGATTGCACCATAGTGATTGTCGATATACATATTTTTGTCAATATCTTCGGCTGGAATCTCTCCCTTCCCAGTAATCCGAATCCCTGAGGCCCTGAGCTTATCTTCGACTACCTTTTCTACTGTGCCAGCTTTTCCTCTGCAGGCATGCGGCTTAATAAAAACAAAAGCAGAGTTCGTTTTACCAGACAAACCTACTTGCAGTTCGCTGACCCGCGCTTCAAGCTCTTCGGTCTGCTGTTTCATATCATAGTAGCAGTACGAAGCACCTGCAAGTGCAAGCATGCTTGCAGGCAAAGCGGCGCTTGAGCCCCCCCCGCCTCCAGATGAGAACGGACGAACTCCAGCCACACGAGTAATGCGAGCTACATGCTGTCGGAAGACAGGTCTCGAGAACATTTTTCCTGAATATAAGGTTGGATACTCGCAACTAAAATATTCAGGTGGGCTGAGAGCGAGGAGGTGGACGAGCTAGTGCTGCTGCGCTGCGACTAGTTGCGAATTATTCCCATTGCCATGCTGTAGCTGTCGTTGCATACGTC
>JAAMXS010001851.1:0-11329 GCA_019693525.1 Cylindrotheca fusiformis | reverse complement strand
TCTTCCAATGTTTTCAAAATGGCAAATACCATTGAATTGGGATTATTCTCATTGAGTAAAACTTGTTGAATTTCAGCAGTCATTGGTGTCGTAGACAATAAACGTTGTTGTTGATTCGTCGTTTTGTCATCATCATCGTCAGTCATGGGCGGTAGTAATAAGCTATCATAACCGACTGGAACATTTTGATAGGTAAATGGTAGGACATGTCCATCGGCATGACAAACACTGACGGTTTCATTCTTGCTCACATGAACAATCAGACCACGTTTCCATCCCAAGGCGACGGGTAAAATTTCCAAATTGCTCCAAACTACGATTGCTGGGACACCCTTATTCCATAAGATCTGTTTGAGTGCTGCAATCATATTGGATGGTGCCAAATGGGGTAACAAACAAACGACTCGTCGTGATGTTGGATTGCACATGAGACGATCATATATCTTTAATAAAATTGGACTCAACAGATTGTACCATTGCATTTCCGTCAAGTTCTGTTGCAATGAAAAAGTATCATCATTTGGCAACAATATTGTATGTTGTGGCTTGGATTGTTCCGAATAACCCAATCGGACAACTTGAGAATCAAATTCTAAAACAATGGGTGTTCTAGAAATGGCAAAAGAACGGACCGAATTACGACCTCCACCACCAAATCGATTGGTACGACGATACGTCGTTCGAGGAGTTGCTGTCGTCGTTGTTGTTGTTGATGATGCTACTGCTACTGCTGCTGCTTTGACATCTCCCATGGTGTGTGTACGTTTAAAAATAGAATAGATGGATGTGTATCTAAGAGGCTATCTACACTATCCAATGACTGTTTCAACAAGCCTTTTGGCATGGCCACACACACACACACACACACACACACACACACACACCAGCTTGCGTAATTTTGTTTTTTCGCGTGCGCTGGTAGGCCGCCGACTCATACGACTAAATTTGAACATCTTTCCAGTCGACTGTCTGGCGTCCGGGATGGCGTCAGTACGTCCACCGTCACACCCTCACCCTCCAACAGTACAACTTTTTTTTTCTCCAAGAACCAAACAACAACAACTATCAACTATCGATTGTCATTCCACATACCAACAACAACGATTCCAAAAACGTCTCGTCCACACAGAAAAAGAAAAAACCCCTGCTATATCTCTCTTTCATTGTCATTAATCATGGCCAAGAAAAAGAAATCTGCAGCACAAATACGACGATTAGAACAACGAGCTTTGAAACGAGGAGAAACCTATGTTCCTCCACCACCATCACCAAAAGAAGAAAAACAAGACGTGGAGCCAACGAAACAACAAGAAGAAGAAGAAAATGTGGAGCAAGACATGGAGCAATCCGAATTGGATGATGATGCCACTAGTAAGAAACGACGATTGGAAATTGCGATTCGATTGACCAATGAACTCAAGACAATCGAAGAGAAGAAAGAACTATTCAAATCCAAAGATCGACGATCGGCCAAACGCAAAGCTGAAGCAATTGCAACGGAAGAATCGGGAATGCCAGTAGTAGAATTATTAAAATGGTACGAAACACAACAACAACAAGATCAACAACAAAAATCATCCGAAACCAAGGGATCCGAAAACGAAGATCCTCTAGTAGTGGAAACAAAAAGAAGAAAGGCGGCAATGAAACTACAAAGTGCACTCCAGGACATTGAGACGAATGCAGAAATGAAAGCCAAAGATCGACGAAGTGCCAAACGAAAGGCAGAAGCCATTGCAGCAGAAGAGTCGGGAATGTCTGCCGAAGAACTGTTACAGTGGTTCGAATCCCAAGAACCCAAACAGAAAGACAAAGAAAGCAACAAACAACAACAACGAAATCATGATCCTTATATTGCCTTTATTGGTCAATTGTCATTTGATACGACACAAGAACAACTTTTGGAGCATGTACTATCCCAACTAAAAACTGATTTTCCCAAAATCAAACCGACCGATCTTCGTATTCGATTATTGACCAATCCCAAAACGAACAAATCACGTGGAATGGCCTTTTGTGAGGTAATGAATGATGATCCAGAATTACTCTATGCGTTATTGAAACTTCATCAAACCTATTTGAATGGCCGTCGAATCAATGTCGAACGAAGTGCGGGAGGGAAAAAGAATTCCGAAAAACGCAAACAAAAAATTCAACAATACCGTAAGGAACAAGATGAATACTTTGCCGAAATTGTTGACAATATTTTGAACGAATACAAACAGACGGGTGAATTACGAGAGGATGAATTGGATGATGGTGTCATTTCCTTGTGCAAACGACATGCCGGTCCTGTCGTCCGTGCCGCCGTCGCGAAGTACATTGAAGGAAGTGGCCGTGATATGGACAATCCAAGTGCATATCTAACATTCCTCATTACCAAATTTGCCGAAGAGGGCATCTATGAAGATGATGATGACCAACCAAAGACGAAGCATACACAAAAGCCCAAACGAAAAAAGACAACATCCTCGAATGAAGACAGGCATTCGTCCTCATCAAAGAAACGATTGAGAGGATCATCCGAATTTGCTCGGTCGGGTGTGGACATGTCCCAAAGTGAAGGAACCTCGTCCGATGTTTCCAAAATATTTCCTTCGGCTCGAAGAGGAAGGGGTTACATGATGTAATAAAACAAGAAGAAAAAAAGCTACTACTACTACTACTTTTTCTTGTTACGAAAATAAAAGTGGTATCATGGGGACAATAGGAATAAAATCGGCCAAAACAAATTCTTCAATACTACTGTAGCTACTAGCTAGTAGTTATTCCTTATTAGTAGTATACTGTAGTAGTAGATTGAAAAAGACGTCAAGACAAAAATATGCCTCTGAACCCCCGGCCCAAATGTGAGAGCTCTTTCTTCATGCCCCCTCTCATCTGTGCATGTTTGGTGCGTATTACAAAATCTGCCGAATTCATGTCTTCCTCTAGTAAATCTAGTGGTGGAAATGACCAGTCCCGGCTTTTGAGAAAATACTACTAGTCGAAACTACTAGTACAATAATTATCTTTTTCTTCCTGGTCAAAAAAGAAAAGGACGAACTCAAAAAGAAAAATTGAGTGATAACCACCAATGTCTTTTCTCTTAATAGACACGCCGACGGAAATATGCTGTAGTTCGTTTTACATGTTGATTCTCTTTTTTGTTTATAGCTACTAGTGATGCAAAAGTCGGGACTGGTAAAAAGAGAGGGGCCATTCACAAACACCATTTCAGCATGCACCACTACTAGTACGTAGCACTACTAGTAGCCTTAGTAGGTTGCCACATCAGTTCCGGATTCTTGAGAAGGAGAAGGAGATGTCATAAAAAATGAAAGGCAGCTAGTTTGTTCTTCAAAAAACGACAGGTAGAAAAGAATCGAAACGACGTCTCTGTACGATAGCCTAGACAAAGATCAAGGAGACCACACTATGGGTGAGTTAGGAGACAAGACAAAGAGTAAGAAATTTGATGAAACGGCGGACGAGTTGGAAAACTACCAAGAGTGGACGCCGCAAGATGTCGCTGAGTATTTGAAAGATTCGAATTTGGGTGCCTACAGCGAGGCTTTCTTGAAGCATAAGATTTCTGGGCGGTTGCTCCATCTGTTGACCGACAGTGATTTGAAAGATATGGGAATTAGCATTGTTGGAGATCGGCTTCGAATCAAATCGTTGACGGGTGCTCTAGGAAAAAAGCAACGTTACGACCGACGAGCCAAGGTATGGTGGGAAGGAACGGAACGTCTCTACTTTTCCGACTGTGAAGGGTGCTGCATGACCTTGGGTGGTTGTTGTCCCGAAGGTAAGCCACTCCCACTGAGATTTTTCTCTTTGAATCTGTGGATTTTTTCTAACTTGCAAGTCTATGATTCAATAAATTCTTCTTGCAGATCCGTCCACTTACAAATTGACCACAAATCACTTGAAAATCAAAACTGTCGAACCAAGCCGTATCGGTTGTGTGCGTCTTCCATGCTCCCATGAATGGTCAGTCAACAACATTGATCTTTCTCAAGTTGCAGATGTTGATGTCATTGGAGAGCCAGCTCCTTGTTTCCAGAAAGTGTGTTGTTGTGCACACGGCAAGGGCCACATAGAAATTACTACTGAATCTCCGGGTGCCCTCGACGACGATAACAGAATCCGACTCTCACTGACAAAGGAACAAGCAGACAAGGCTAGTGGTTTGATCCTGGCAAACGTCGAAGAGTGCCAACGTATGCAACGAGAGTAAGCCGTCCGCTTAGTACAGGATCGCAACCATTGGTTTGCGTTGCTGGTGAATATTTGTTAATCTGGCAGAGACTGGATCATTCCAGACAACTGTTGGTATGGTTAGGTTCATACCTTGTGTAGATGCTTGTAATTCGAAACAAAAACTACTAGTAGAGTATTCCTTCATATATGCTTCCGGTATTACTTCTTCAACCATGCAACGACAACGGTTGACCAGCACTCCCCCGTTTCACTGCCTCGCCCCTTATTATAACATGGATTGACTTCCCCAAGTAACTGTAGAGGGAAACACGACCACCTTCATGATTTGAGAAAAAACTTGATAAGAAGAGAGCCACAAAAATGAACGGCAACTTATTGTTTTGCGTTTTGAAACGACGGATACCAAAACTTGATAAGAAGAGAGTGTCACATGTACTAAAAAATAAAAAACAATTCTTGTTTTCCGAAACGACGAATAAAAAATCTCCTCCAACGAAACGTCGTCTCTACGAAAGCCTTCACAACTTTCAAGAGAGAGATAGATCAAGCAAACAGCATCATGAGTTCTGATTTAGGAGAAGACAACACAAAGAGTACTCGATTTGATGAAACGGCGGACGAGTTGGATAACTATCAAGAGTGGACGCCCCAAGATGTGGCCGGATTTCTGAGGAAATCTGGTTTGGGTGACTATAGTGAGGTATTTTTGAAACATAAGATTTCTGGGCGTTTGATCCATCTGCTGACCGAAAATGATTTGAAAGATATGGGAATTAACATTGTCGGAGATCGGCTTCGAATCAAATCGTTGACGAATGCTTTGGGGAAAAAGAAACGTTACGATCGACGAGCCAAGGTATGGTGGGAAGGAACGGAACGTATCTACTTTTCCGACGCTCAAAAGTGCTGTTGCACCTTCGGTGGTTGTTGTCCCGAAGGTAAGCCACTCCCACTCAACTCTTCGATTCTGTGAATTCTTCAAACTTGCATTCTTAATACTCAACTATCATTGTTGCAGATCCATCCACTTACAAGTTGACCACAAATCACTTGAAAATCAAGACTGTCGAACCAAGGCGTATCGGGTGTGTGCGTCTTCCATGTTGCAATGACTGGTCTGTCAACAATGTGGATCTTTCCCAAGTTGTAGATGTCGATGTGGTTGGAGAGCCGGCTCCTTGTTTCCAGCGTGTTTGTTGTTGTGCACACGGCAAGGGCTACGTAGAAATTACCACTGAATCTCCCGGTGCCCTCGACAACGATGACAGAATCAGACTCTCACTGGAAAAGCACGAAGCAGACAAGGCTAGTGAATTGATCTTGGCAAACATTGAGGAGTGCCAACGTATGCAACGAGAGTAAGCTGCCCACTTAAGTGTAGAAGTGCAACCTTTGGTCGTTTGTGTTGGCAGTGAGTATTTTGTTATTCTGGCAGAGACTTGGCCTCTTGGTATGGCTACATGGTTTGGTCCAGACATCCTGTAGATATTCGTGTAGATATTTGTTTATACTTCAAAATTACTAGGATATTCCTTCATCTATGCTCGCATTATTCCTACAACCATGCAACGACAACCGTGATGTTATCCGCGCTTCCCCGTTTCACTGCCTCTGCCACTAGATGTCGTGCTACATTTTCTTTATCGTCATGATAGAACAACACGAAGTCCGCCGCATGTTGGTCATCAAACACATCCCACAAGCCATCGCTGATGTCAAAAGAAGAATGAGAAAAAGAAAAATCAGCAAAAAACAATGATACAGCACTCCACACTATTTGCACCTTTCAAGCCTTACCATGCCAATATCAAAAAGGAAGGACTCTCGTCTTCTTTTTCGGGCAGTTCGATAGTAGTTTCTCGAACAAAGGGTTTGGCAATGACAAAATCTTTCATGCAATGGTCCCCTAAGCTTCTTGTCACGGCCAAAACCCCGACGACTCGTCCCTTGAACATGAAACCACCAGCTCGTTCAATCCGACTGACTTCCTCAGGATCGTCCGTACGGTGGTCATGAGTCATTCGCTGCGCCTTCCGGTTGTGACATAGTACAATGCGAGCATCTCCAGCATTGGCGGCATATACCGTCAGGGTTCTTTCATTTCTAGGTTTCTAAGTTAATTTTTGCACATCAGCATCACACAAGAATGCAACATTGTCATGAGTTCAACGACTACCAAAACGAGCCTTCATATCCATCCAACGCTGAATCTCCTACCTTCACCAAACACATGGCTACAGTGGCACCCGACATAGTAACGCCAAGTTGTCTGGAATGAATGTCTGCCATCAGAAATGCCCTTTCCAATCGGACTGCCATGGATGCATTGTCGGGATGCTTCAGCTCTTGGGCGACATGAAATTGTAAGCCGTGTTCTAGATATTCTACCATATCACGTCCTGTGAAAAAAAAAGAACGTCGAGTATCATGAGTCAATCCAAAAAGGGCACAACATTTCGATAAAACCATCAGCTGTCCGGAATGGACCAAAGACGTGGTTTACCTCCGTGTCCGTCATAAACTCCTAGGTATGCCATGTCGGGATCCGGAGCATCCCAAGTCCCAGGTGCTGAATACACGCAACAATCTTCCATAGAGCAACGTTTGGTTGGATTCATTTCCTCACATACTGACACCAAAACAGGCGAGGACAGACCCAGCGAGGAGCCCGTTTGGCTCTGGCTTGGATGATTCAGAGTGTCATTTTGGGACGATGGGGATGCTTGTAGCGTTGCGAGGCTTTCCATTGCTTCAGGTTCTTCTTGGCGTCGATGGTGGGGAGGCAAATGTGAATCCTTTTCCTGAAAGTGGAGGGATACAGTATCGTTCGGTTAGTTAGTCGTTGATGATGATCAGGCCATAAGCAAAACGCTGCAACCATCATTGGTAGTCTCAACACATGGCATTTGCACTGTCACATTTTCAAATTTCTTGCTGGAGTGGCGGGCTTGAAATATTGGGCCTATCTATGTACCTTATGAAACCATCAATCAAAACGCCATTCCAGCAAGAAATTCCAGCAAGAAATTCCTTGATACTACTTTATTGAAAGTGATGTCTTGGACTATGGTAATATTAATATAACTATAAAAATTGAAGACTGGTTGGGACCAGTTCTTCAGCACTTAGAAGGATCCAGATTTGTGATTTGAGATCATAGGAGTCCTGGGCGACAGTATGCTTACAATATCATGTGTTTACCCTTGAATTTCGAGAACAATTCCATCGCTTTGGTAACTGCTCTTGGGATTCGATTTGTACCCTCTCTGATTCGAAAATACTCTCACGCCGCAATGTTGCAAGTCAAAATTGTAGTGCGTATGACCACAGGCCCAGGCTTCCACAGGAGACGTCAAGAGATATGATAAATCAGTCGAAAAGCATGACGTTAATTCATTTCCGTCGTACTTTGGGTCGGATGTTCCGGACAGAAGGGGTGTGTGGTGTGTCAGCACGAGGACCTTCTGGTTTCGATTCTTCGCGTCCTCGAGTTGCGATTCGAGCCATGCAAGGCTCTCGCGGTGCATTTCTCGTGTTTCTGCAGCCGTCAACAGACGAGGCGTTTCTCCCGGTGCATGATTGTAACTTTTATGATAGTCATTTAAGTGCGCTTCCGCTGCTTGTACCCGTTCATCCGGAATTTCAGACCACAGGGTCGTACCGAGAACGACCACATCGTTGAAGATCATTCTGTCCTTCTCCATCAAATGCAAATTTTCACGTTCCGCGCTAATACTTTGCAGGCACTCGTTCTGTTCGGTCATACTATAGGTGGTGCCGTGATTGTAGTATTCGTGATTGCCTGCCAAAAATAGCACCTGCTCAAACCGATCGCTCTGGGCGAGGAGAAATTGGCGAAGTTGCTCGGTACAAGCATATCCAACATCACCAAGAAGGGCAAGTATTGGTGCTTTGGGCTCAATTATTGTTTGCGGGGGCATTTCGTCGCCGTAAAATTCAATGTGCAAGTCGGAAACCACTTGTATCCTCAATGGGGGGTTTGTTGGAGATGACACTTCCATACTAACAGGTGTTGGAGAATCTATTTGAGATGGCATTTCCTTACAAATAGGTGTTTCAGATGATACGTTGCGACGGGAGAGGCACCAGTAGCAAAGTGAAAGCGCTGCTAAGAGCAAGCAGCATGCCCAATGTTTCCGAGGGACCATCCGAACTCTCTTGGTGCAACTGGAATACATGGCCTTTTATTGACTTTTATCGTTGATTCCAGAACGGCACAGTATCTAGTCTTGTAAATGACCAGATAAGAGTGTGACAACTCGAATTGCTCTACTGCCATGGGGAAGGGGAGTATGCAGTAGTTCTTCTACGTGTTTTTTTTCTTTGTTTCACATCCGCGTATTTCTTGAGTCAGGTATTTTTGCTGTTTTTCGAGGCTGCCTCTCCTACGGATGGGCGTAGGATTCTACCCGAAAATATTGACTTTTATGTCGGTGATTCCAGAACGGCACAGTATCTAGTCGTAAGAGCAGTGTCTACCTACGGAATAGCGCGAGAATAGCATGAGCAGAGTCTACGTGCGAGAATAGCATGAATTCTTATTCTTTTTCCGTTGAAAATCAGTGTCGACGTATGAAGAATACAGTAGCAAAAGAGTGTGACGACTCGAATTGCTTATTTCTACAGTACAGTACTGGTTTTCTTGCTACTGCCGTGGGGAAGGGGAGTATGCAGTAGTTCTTCCACGTGTTTTTTCTTTGTTTCATATCCGCGTATTTCTTGAGAAACATTCGGGGAACGATCCCCCCCCAAATCACATTACATAGTACTAGAACCACCCCTGACAGAGAGATTGTGGAAAAGTGACTGACGTCACAGATTCAGGGTTCTCTTGAGAAGGACAGAAGACAGACGGCTACCACTAGCCCGTACGTAGATTCGACGTGGAACTTGAGGTCTTTAGATACGGCCTTGTGGTGGAAATCTGTGCCATCATTCACCATCGTGCGTTTGTTTTGTGTGGATTGGCGACCCTCCACCAAGTGAGGTCTGCAACAACATAGTCCACATCATCCCTTCACGCTTCTTGACCAAAGCAAATTGACAATGAAATTCTCAAGTCTTGCTGTATTGGCCGTTGTTGGCCCAATGGCCGCTGGTTTTGCTCCTACCGCAAACCAAAGACAATTGGCGTCCAAGAATGTTGCGTTTGTGCAGACATCCTCTGCTCGCACATCTAGTCGAGGCGCCATGTCGATGGATCTCTCAGATCTTGAGAAAAAGCTTTTTGAGGAACCAAAGGCAGCTTCCTCTCCTGCTGCCAAGAGAAAGACAAAGCCGGCCCCGGCACCAAAGACCAAGCCAACCCCCGCCCCATCTGCTTCCAAGGCGAAGGCAACGACCTACGAAGTTGACACACCAAAGTCAAAAAAGGAGAAGCCAGCCCCCAAGGCAAAGGCACCTAAGGAAAAGCCTGCCCCCAAAGAAAAGCCCGCCCCTAAGGCAAAGGCACCCAAGCCAGTAAAGGAACCAAAGGGCAAGAAAGTTGTCACTCCTCCAACCCCAGTCCCTGTTCCCGTCAAGGCTGGCAAGGCCGCGAAATCTGCCGTTAAGGCTGCTGCCCCAGCAGCAAAGGAAGCGTCTGGAGATAGCCCTGTAGCCACCGGGATTGCTCTTGGTGCTGCTCCTTTGATCGCTGTTCCTTTGGTTGCTTTGGGTGCCGGTCGCAACATCCTCTCTGCCACCAAGGCCCGTCGTGAACGGATCCAGGCAGAGATCGACGCCTTTGAAGCTGCAAAGGCAAAGGCCAAGATCGACGCTGAAGTTGATTCCAGTGGTCTTACCGGAGCTCTCGCTTTCTTGGGAGTGGGTGCCGGTGCACTTGGACTGATCTTTTCTGGAGCTACCTCTGGTGTGGCCCCTCCATCTCCTCCTTCCGTCAACGTCCCCGCGACGAAAGCCGCGAAAGTGTCTGCTGGATCCACCAAATCCGCTTCCCAGCCTCCTTCTGCCGTCAAGAAGGTCGAAAAGAAAGTCAAGAAGATTAAGGATAGTTCTGGCTACGATTTGTCTCTAGAGGAAGAGGTAAAGGCCGCGGAAGATAGTGCCAAGAAGGCTGCCAAGGCGGCGAAGTCAGAAAAGGCCAAGGAAAGACAAACCGACGAGGCAGCTGAAAAGGCCGCTGAAGAGGAATCCAAGGCTTCGGATGCTGAGAAGAAGGCTGCTGCTGAAGCCAAGAAGGCCGAAGCAGAAGAGAAGAAGCTCAAGGCAGCTGAAGAGAAGGCCGAGAAGAAGGCTGCCGCTGCCAAGTCCAAGGAAGAAAAGGCAAAGGCGGAAGCTGAGGCCAAGGAGATTGCTGCCAAGGAGAAGGCTGCTGCTGCTGAGGCCAAGAAGGCCGAAGAGGCGGAGAAGGAAGCCAAGGCTGCTGAAGCCAAGGCTGCCGCCAAGGCCGATGCCGCTGCCGAAGCTGCTCGTGCCGAAGAAGATAAGGCCATCGCCGCTGAAAAGGCTGCCGAGAAGGCCGCCGCCGAGGCCAAGGCCGAAGAGGCAGTACTCAAGAAGGAAAAGGAAGCCGAGGCAAAGGCCAAACTTGAAGCCGCCGCCAAGGCTGCGGAAGCCAAACTTGACGCCGCCGAGACTGCCGCACTCAAGCAATCCCCACCAGCCCCGGAACCCAAACCGGCTCCTGCACCAAAACCTGCTCCCGCACCCAAGCCTGCTCCAGCACCCAAGCCTGCCCCAACTCCTGCCGAGCCGACGACAACTGCCGCACCCGCTGCGTCTGGCGGTGCTCTGGGTAAGGTGGGGTCGAATGCTCCAGGTGGAAAGGTTCTGCCAAAGGAAGAAGTCAGTGCCGATGTCCTCAATATCCTCAAGGTATGTATTCAAAGTGCTATATATTGTCTTTTTGTTTGTTTGTTTGATTAATTCTGAAGAACATCGACTAACAACCAACTGCTTTCGTTTTGGCGTCCCATTAGAAATACAACTAAGGAGCAGCATGAAACGCCGTTGTCTGTCAAGAAACCAAGAAGAAGAAGAATTCCTTCTAATATCATGACGATGGCGACGACGAAGCCAACCTGTGAATCCAAAAACACAACTCCACCATCACCACCTACGACACGCATTCTCTTTTTGTACTTATCAATAATGGCTACGA
>JAAMXS010001848.1:0-31307 GCA_019693525.1 Cylindrotheca fusiformis | reverse complement strand
TCACTTTCAACGTTTTGCTATTGTTATCAGGAATGGCATTGGCCAATTCGTAGCACAAATGCAGTAATGAAAGGTGTTCGGTGCAAGCATTGTTGCTTGTACAAAAGGCAAAATGCAACTGTGTGGCAGACTTCAAAACAAGCTCTTGCACCTTTGTGTCGTTGCTGCTGTTGAGTATAGTGTTGAAATAATTGAAATGTAGATTGGTAAAACCAACTCGCAAATGGCGTTTGAGTTCATTGGACAAGCATTTCGATACAAATACGGTCTCTTCCAAACGAACAAAGGCAGCGCATAATTGTAGTTTGGTCGCATCATTGATTGCCACATCCATCATTCCTTCATTCCATTGTTGGACGTCAAACAACGCAGATTGGATATTGGACGGCAAGATATCCTTTCGAAGTTCCTTGGCTTCGAGGGTACATCGATCGCATTTGCATACGAATCCATGCTTTCGTTTCAAGGCTCTTCGTCGTTCGGCAAAGACTTGCGTGGGTGGGATGTAGCTCCACGAAACTTCGCTACCGGCAGAAATCGGACTGGCTGAATGTACAATCATGATTCCATTGGCATACGACCGAACGGCATTGGGAGAACAGGAATGATTCAACATGGCCGCCAATGGAAAGATGCCTAATATGTGTGGTGGCGTATACGATGAAGTTGATTCGGACGAGGGCATTTGATTCCACTCTTGCTCTATTTTCTCATATGTGATAAAGTCGGGTCCAAATGCTGGAAAAATCGTCGGACAGATCGAGAAAAAGGAGACGATTCAACGTGATGAGGGCATGTAGTATATGATTTCAAGGGGAAACTAGTGAATATCGCTGATCCAAGCTTTAGGCAACTTTGCGACTCACCGTTCTTCAGTATGATGTTTCTCAAATCTTTTCGTGTGACGTTGTCGAGTTCTTCATCCGACCACAGGTCCAAACGATCGTCGGTTGCGTTGAGTACGTCCAGGGTCGTAACTTTTCTTTGTTCCTGTTTCGTCGATGGAGTTGATCCCATGAGCGTCATAAAGCTGTTGATGGTCGCAGCATTTTTTGAGAACATTTCACTTTCCTCCTCCTTTTGTTGCCTCCGAGCGATAGCCTCTTCCATTGAATCGATTAGCAACTCGATGGCGATATCTTCCAGGTTCATTGCAGCCTCCCTTGTTTCCAGGAAACGTTTCTTTATTTCATCCATGCCCACGCCTACCGTTGGACGTGTTACAAACAAACATTCTCCTGCAGGAATATCTTGAGTGACTACCATTCCACGTCCGTGAACTACAACAGTAGGGTCGTCATCCTGAATGGCAATGCTCGGGTGGACATATAAGCAACAGCTGTCATAGTCATTGTCTGAAAAGTACAAATTGGAAAGATTCTTGGGGTCGATCTTTTTATCCTTCTTGAAAGCCATTGTGGTGTTCACGTCTTGTGAATATCATGAGAGTCCTCTTGATACATGTTTTGCTGTCGTTTTGGTTGTGGGTTGTGGTTGTGGTGTGGTTTGTGTTTCTTGAGGCCAAGATACGGGATTGAGTCGAAAGAGTCGACTGGGCTTTTGCTTGGGTTTGGGTAGGTGTTGCCACCAAGGAGTGTCTAGTGTTTTGCTTTCCGATTATTCCATCGTTTGGTACTTCTTCAAAAGCCCCATTGACAACATGCCAGTCCAAGCAATTCAATCTCACTTGCAAGCAATGTCTAAAAGTAGAATACGACTAGCGGGTAAATATTGCATTTCTATTCTTTGCTTTCCAAAACTAGGATAAGACCGGCAGTATTGATTTGACGCCCTCTTTGAAATACTTGTGATCTAAAGCTTGTTGAGCGGTAATCCGTTTCTTTGGATCGAGCGTTAGCAACTTTGACAGCAGGTCATAGCCATTCCCATCCAAGAAGCTCTGTTTGAAATGTGGTGGGGTATTGACTGGAAACTTTACCGGCAATCCAATGCTCTTGGGTTGTTTCCATCGAAAGAGACCAGCGTTTGGCAGTTTTCCAAAATCAGGCCAAGTCTCGTCGGTAGGCACGCCGATCATTTGAAAAATTTGATCAATCTGGTCCAATTCTCCTTGTCCCTGCATGATGGGTTCTCCCACACAGATGAGTTCTCCAAAGATACATCCCAAACTCCATACATCAATGGCGGGTCCATACTTGCATTCTCCAAATAGTAGTTCAGGTGCTCGATACCATAATGTCACGACCAATTGTGTCAGGGCTTGTGGCGGATCTTCGAATCGACGTGCCAGACCAAAATCACAGAGGGCGACTCGACCTGTGTTGTGAACCAGAATGTTGGAAGTCTTGAGGTCACGATGCAGCAACCACTTGGAATGCATATGTGCCGTTCCGGCAAGGACCTGTTCCATGATTCCCTTGAGTTCCGCTTGTCGCAACACATTTGGATATTGTCGTGTCTTCTTGATCGCTTCTTGCAGATCCAGTTCCATGAATTCCATGACCATGAACACTTTGTCGAATGAAGATCCTACAACCATTTCTTTCACGCCCACAATGGATTCGTGATTTAATTGAAGTAAAACATTGATTTCTCTTAGGGCAGTTACTGGGAAGCCTTGCTGCTCCTGTATTTCTGGTTGTACAAACTTGATTTGTTTCAGGGCGACAATTTCTTGGGTCGCCAAGTCACGAGCCTTCCAAACGATCCCATAGGTACCCTCGGACACTCGATCTATACGCTCATAGGTATCATAAACACTTCTACAACCTTGCAAAAGAGGATTGTGCAGAGGATATTTGGTCTTTTTGGATTCTTCTTGGCCTGTCAGCTGGCTTTGATCGTCGCCGCCATTGTTGTCTGTTCTCGGCGCGCTGCTCAAACGCGGATTCTCGGCTTCCTCCTCGGAGCTGGAATCATCCCATCGGTCTCTTTTCTTGGCCATGACAAACCAATGCACTTTTTTGTATTCTCGTCAAAGTGGCTGGCTTGGGAAATGAGGAGATGAGGTCTCGGCATTTTTTCATAATAATAAGAGGTATGGTTGCAGACGAATACCTCGAATCACTTGTTGGTGCGTCGTACGTCTTCTGTCAAGTCGGTCTGTCCTTCATAGTGTTCCAATCGCTGGTGTGCAATCAACTACACACAAGAAGTGCACCATCTCTTTGGAACTACAATTGTTGGCGATGCCATTGATCTCGAGTTATTTGCTTTCCTCTCCATTGACGAAGATAGAATAATATGGTTTCTGGGAATGAGTTATTCCAAGCCATCACCTCTGCTGAAAAACAGCAGCAGCCCCAACAAACGGATTGCCTACTCTGCCAGAAACCATTGACAGAAGATTCTCGTTCCATGCCCTGCGGGCATAAATTTTGTCCATCTTGTGTCGAGGAATGGAGAACGAAAGAAAACATATCCGACAAGAAATTATGTCCCAAATGCCGTCAAACCGTTCCTCCGTCCAAAGAAGCCATGGCCAATTTACAATTGCATCGGATGAAACTTACAAAGCTGCTCACTGATTTGTCAGATGCTTCAGAAAATGGCGGGACAGACTTGGAAGTTCCCAAGCTGCCAGGTGAACCAGGATACGAACAGAGCATTTTCTCTGGCCTTTTTTCGAGAGAAGAGATCGATCAATTTCGCAAATTACCAGAGGAACAACGACAACCTTTCTTGAAGACCTACTACGAGCTCTGCGCGGCGCAAACTAAGCAAGATATTGATGCCTTTGAAGCCCAGTATGGAGACGTTGAAGACCTTTTAATGGATAGAAACAACAAGGAGGGTGCAAACTTAGCCTTGCCATCGGAAGTTTTCATCGCAGCTATGGAAAATGACATGACGCAAGTCGAACGATATCTGAACATGGATCCCGAAACTGATGCCGCAATTTTTCAACAGAAGCTCAATGCCAAATCACCCGACTTTACCGGAGGGTCCCTACTACATGCTGCAGCATTTGGGGGCAATGTTCAAGTCTTACAACGGCTCTTGCAATTGGGTGCGGATGTGGATCAACAAGACGATGTTGGTGCTTCTCCCTTGTTTCATGCGTGTATGAGTACGAGCACCAATGACAATGCCGTGACAATTGCAAAGATTCTGTTGCAATGGGGTGCCGAAATTTCTCCGAACCTGCGGGAATTCGTCTCTCAGAACAATACGCATGATGAACTGGCAACGTTGGTCAAAACGTCGCTGGGTGGCAGACGGTGCGAGATTGTCGGTCTGAAAGGTCGATCCGATTTGAACGGAAAGATGGCAGTCGTGGGTCGCTACTTTGGGAAAGAGGATCGATATGCCGTTGTTTTGGATGATGCTAGCAAGGAAGGAGTAAAAGTACGTAGCGCCAATCTGAAACGACGAGACAGGTGTTGTGGTGACTGGTAAGCTAGCTTCCTACTTTCGGGTTTTTTAAAAACAGCATAGACTTTTTTTTGGAAATCAGAGGAGAAATCTATATTTTTATGGTTTTCCTTGTTGAGGATTCGTCAAAGAATTAGTTGAAAGCATTCAAGAGTGGCTCTCCAGTGACCAATTCTTGGACGCACATACCAGCCGCAGCAAACATGGCCAAGCGACCGTTGTTGAGTTCCTTCGTTTGCATGTTAGCAAACTCTTCGGGAGATTTGGGTTTCAAGCCAAGCGGGTCGAAACCAATATCTCCAGGGTAGTACCTTTCTCGCAATGTGAAGAGGGGACCGAGTCCAGGTTCGACCCATCCAACCGACGCACGAAGAGCCTCGGTAATGTTGATGGCAAGAAAGAACGGGAAAAGAACCGTTCCAGGAACCTCAGGGATTTGGTTGTTTGCAATTGTGGGTTCCGCGAATCCGTAGGCGATGGTAGGAGTGTTCTCAGCGATCAAATAACCAATGGTGGCCATCATTGCGACACGTCCGTGCATGATTTCTGCCTCGCGGAATCTCTTGACTCCAACCAAATCGCGTCCATCACAGAAGCCCAAAGGATCAAATTGACCAAGAGGAGCCACAGATCCGGGAAGTCCATAGCAGAACTTGTTTGGATCTGGCACCCATCCGTTGATGGGTTTAACAGCGGGTACAGCAGGCTCCTCGGGGATGGTGGCAGCGACATCATCAGTAGTCTCGGACATGGAGAGGGTTCCTGCAGTCGAGGACGTTCTTGCAGCAGGTGCAAAAGCGGACGCAGCTCCAAAAGAGGTTGCAACGAGGACGGATAGAGAAAGTTTCATTTTGGTTGGCGAGATATAGTTTGGATTTGTTTCAGATCTTACTTTATGAGAAGCATGTGATATCTATTCGAACTTGTTTGTCGTCCGAACGGAACCCATTAAAAAAAGTGAGTCAGGATTTTTCAGTATTATGCACTTGTACACGTCATCGCGTTCTTCGAATCTGACAGTCATGAGTGACGATAGTTCATGAATGATCTCGCTCGTGAATGGGCTTGTAGCGAATTCTTGACAAGCGCTCGACAAAATGTCCTCAACTGTATATCCATTCTGTATTGTAATCTTATTATTTAGAAACATACATCCTTTCACTTTGCGGCAGAGTCTCCAAAAATACACCTCTTTCTCATCAACTGCACAACTGGGAGAATGATTGGCCTAGCCCCAATTTTGAAACTACTGTTTATTACAAAACATCACAGGAAATCGAAACACTTTTTTTATGTTATGCTAGCAATTGATGCAGCGATACTCTTCTTAGCTTACGTGGTAGCCCAGTCTGGCAATTTCTGTTGGTGTTTATGGAAGTATTGAAAGTGCATCGTCCATTTTCGATCCGTTTAGTCGGATTGTTCGAAGTATCTGGCAATCGGCATGTTGAAGAATTCTGTTCTTTGGAGATGGCCCGTCTTTTCGTTGGTTCCTCATAGAACTACCACGGGCATACGCCAGAATACAGTACAAATCTTCCGCTTCTGTTCGCTTTTCATCCACCCCATGGCACTATCTTCCATGCTTTACTATGCGGTTTATTTTCATCAAGGAGCATGTCTTGAGCGAAGGGGTATTTTTCGCCTTCATAAAACAGTCATGCGCTGCACTATTGCTTCCTTCTAGTACCTCATCTACATTTTTCCCGTAGAATAGAACTACCGAATTTACTACGGGAAGTAGGAAGATATTTTTCTTCTCCGCAAAGATTGCATTTCCACCCAGCCGACGACGAATTTGCCCAGGTTTGAGATATCTTCTTTTTCGGTAAGGTCAACCGAACTTCATCTAACAACACTCTCATAAGAAGCAGAAGAAAGGAAATCAAAGGAACCATGCTATCTTCTAGAGCAGTGGCTCGACGAGGCCTTCGGGTTCGTAACAGCCTGAGAAAGTATTCCTTGGCAGCATCTCGACGCACTCCCCGATCCTCGGCTACTGTTGCTGCTGCAGCTGTGAGGAAGATCCGAGTGCTGTCGTATTCGACGGAACAGATTTTGAAATTGCGAGATTCCAAAATCGATCTTTCGAAGCAAAAAGTTCTTTACGATTCAAACAATGAGAAAGACAATTGCGGAGTCGGCCTCATTGCCAATCTCAAATCCAAGCCCTCCCGCCACGTGGTGGATGTGGCAGACGAAATGTTGATTCGAATGGCCCACAGAGGTGGATGCGGTTGTGATCCTGCATCTGGAGACGGGGCTGGTAAGTGTTTTTGTGTAGATGCTTCTCGTGCTTTCTCACTGAAGAAAACTTACTCATTCATTCAATCAATCAATGTAATTTCTTCTCTGTTTCAGGTATGCTTTTCGGAATGCCAGATAGCTTTATGAGAATTAAAGCCAAGGAACTCTTTGGGGCCGATCTTCCCGAACTCGGAAAGTACGCCGTCGCCAATGTTTTCTTCCCTCCCGGAAGTGATACCAAACCCATTCTGGGCGACTGCAAGGAAATTGTGCAACGTCTCGCCAAGGAACGAGGCTTGAATGTTTTGGGATGGCGACCTGTTCCAGTGGACAATTCCATGCTCGGCAAGGATCCGCTCAATTCGGAACCCATCACAGAGCAGCTTTTTGTGACTGTGGGCAAGAACGAGAAAGATCGACGAGCCTTTGAACAAGATCTATTTCTGGTGCGAAAGATGGCGGAGAATGAAGTCACCGAAATGCTAGGTCCGGAATCTGGATTTTACGTCAATTCTTTGACCACCACCCACATTACCTACAAGGGACAGTTGACTCCCGAGCAAGTGTCACAGTACTACTTGGACATCAAGGATCCCGACTTTATTTCGCATTTAGCACTGGTGCACTCGAGATTTTCCACCAATACATTCCCATCATGGGAACGGGCCCAGCCCATTCGCATGATGTGCCACAATGGTGAAATCAATACCCTTCGTGGAAACAAGAATTGGATGTTCAGTCGAGGAGGAATCATGGAATCGAAGGATTTCGGAGACGATACTTCGCACTTGTTGCCAGCAACATCCGATCATATGAGTGATTCAGGTAACTTTGATTCCGTTCTAGAGCTCTTGACGAAGGCTTCCAATCGATCTCTCCCCGAAGCCGTCATGATGATGATCCCAGAAGCCTGGCAAGACAATGACAACTTGTCTGAGTCTAAAAAGTATTTCTACGAATACAACTCCTGTGTAATGGAACCCTGGGATGGACCTGCCATGGTTGCCTTTACTGACGAACGATACATTGGTGCTACCTTGGACCGAAACGGACTTCGTCCTTCACGATACTACGTTACCAAGGATGACCACGTGATGCTTTCCTCAGAGATTGGCGTGTGTCCAGAGATTCCCGATTCCGAAATCGATGTAAAGCATCGATTGGAGCCAGGTAAAATGTTTTTGGTCGATTTTGAAACCCAGCGACTCGTTCCGGACGACGAAATCAAGGAACAAATTGCGTCTCTCCAGCCCTATGGCGATTGGGTGAAGAATAACATGATCGATCTGGAGACGTGGGTCGCTGCCACAGCACAACCCCGAGAACCAATGGACTTCAGTGTAACCAACAGAAAGCTCAATTTGTTTGGATACAGCAGTGAAAAGTTGGAAATGTTGCTTTTGCCTATGGCGGTTGGTGGCAAGGAGCCTCTTGGAAGTATGGGAAATGATGCCGCCTTGGCCGTCTTGTCGGAATATCCTCGCCAGGTCAACGATTATTTCAAGCAACTCTTTGCACAAGTTACAAATCCTCCCATTGATCCAATTCGTGAGGAAATTGTCATGAGTCTTGTCTGCCCCGTCGGTCCCGAGGGCAACCTTTTGGATGACGCCAACGAAACTCACTGCCAACGTCTTGTGATAAAACACCCTGTGTTGTCTCTCGAGCAAATGGCAACCCTCAAGGACAACGAGTATAGGGGGGCCAATGGAAAAGGTTTCAAGACTGCAGTCATTGATGCAACCTTCCCTGTCGATTCTGGAGTCGATGGCATGTTGGCGGTAAGTGGCTTCCTATTGTTCAATGAACGGCACTCAACGACAAATTCAGTTAAGTATTCTGACATGTCCTTTTTTCTTTCAACATTAGGCCCTCGAACGCATCTGTGACGAAGCTGCCGAAGCCATTCAAGGCCAACCTGGTGTAAAGGGAGTTGAAGGAATCGTTATTTCTGACAAATTCGCAGGCCCGGATCGCATGGCATTGCCTTCGCTGATTGCCGTCGGAGCCGTTCATCACCACTTGATCGGAACCAAACAAAGACCCAAGGCCGCAATCTTTGCCGAAGTTGGAGATTGCAAGGAAGTGCACGATTTTGCCACCATCTTTGGATATGGTTGCGATGGTGTGTGCCCGTACATGGCATATGAAGCTATCTGCAAAATGAATTCCGACGGTATGATCGAGGCCATGGCAAAGAGAGAATTTACGGACGACGATCTTATGACAAACTACCGCAAGGCTGCCGCTAAAGGTCTTTTGAAGGTTATGAGCAAGATGGGAGTTTCCACCCTTCAAAGTTACAAGGGTGCTCAAGTGTTCGAAGCTGTTGGACTTGCAGAAGAAGTTGTTGACCGATGCTTCGCTGGTACCACAACACGAATCCAAGGAACTGATTTTGAAGGTATCTACAGAGATCTAGAGCGATTCCATGAGGATGCCTTCCCAAGGCATTCTCAGGAAGATTCTATCCTAGTTCGAAGCGATGGGCAATTCCACTGGAGAGACGGTGGTGAAGCCCATTTGAACACTCCTGGTGGAATGGTGAATCTCCAAGTAGCCGCCAGAACCAACTCTCGTGAAGCGTTCAAGGAATTTACCCGACTCACCAACGAACAAAACCAGAAAGTTACTCTTCGAGGACAACTCAAGTTCAAGTTCAACCCTGCCAACGCTGTTCCGCTTGAAGAGGTCGAGCCTGCCAGCGAAATCGTCAAGCGATTCGCCACAGGTGCCATGTCTCTTGGATCGATCAGTCAAGAAGCCCACGAGACCCTAGCAGTTGCCATGAATAGTCTTGGAGGCCGATCCAACACTGGGGAAGGGGGAGAAGACCCTTTGAGGTTTATCGATAACCGACGATCTAGTATCAAACAAGTTGCTTCAGGAAGATTTGGTGTCACCTCTCACTACCTTGCCAACAGTGATCAAATTCAAATCAAGATGGCCCAAGGTGCAAAGCCGGGAGAAGGAGGAGAGCTGCCCGGTTTCAAGGTGTCAAAGTACATCGCCAAGAACAGACACACCACACCAGGTGTTGGATTGATCTCCCCACCTCCTCACCACGATATCTACTCCATCGAAGATCTCGCCCAGCTTATTCATGACTTGAAGTGTGCGCAACCTCATGGAGAAGTATCAACAAAACTTGTTTCGGAGGTTGGGGTAGGTGTTGTTGCTGCTGGTGTCGCCAAGGCTCTTTCCGATCACATCTTGGTCAGTGGTCACGATGGAGGTACTGGTGCTGCTGCATGGACTGGAGTAAAGGGCTGCGGATTGCCGTGGGAGTTGGGTCTGGCAGAGACTCAGCAAACACTTGTTCTAAACGGGCTTCGTGACCGCGTCAAACTTCAGACTGACGGCCAACTCAAGACTGGGCGAGATGTTGCCATCGCCTGTCTATTGGGTGCTGAAGAGTACGGCTTTGCCACAGCTCCACTTATTACAATGGGCTGCATTATGATGAGAAAGTGCCACTTGAATACCTGTCCCGTCGGAATTGCCACTCAAGACGAAGAACTCCGCAGAAAGTTTACTGGCCAACCGGAACATGTTGTCAACTACATGTTCATGGTAGCTGAGGAAGTCCGTGAAATCATGGCCAAACTTGGATACAGGAAAATCGAAGAGATGATTGGACAGACGCAACATTTGGAAGTGAACAGAAAGGGACAGCATTACAAGAGCCGGGGGCTGGATTTGAGCCCCCTTCTCACTCCTGCATCCGAGTTGAATCCTTCTGCTGGTGTGTACAACATGACAACTCAAGACCACGGGCTAGACAAGGCGATTGATAATAAACTAATCGAGAAGGCTAAGGACGCGTTGGAGAGCCAGACCCCCGTCTTCATTGAGGAAGTTTGCGAGAATATTGACCGTACCCTTGGAACAATGCTGTCTTACGAAGTGTCAAAGCGCTATGGTGAAGAAGGTCTTCCTGACGACACGATTAACGTCAAGCTCAAGGGGCACGCAGGTCAATCATTTGCCTTTACTCTTGCGAAGGGAATCACCATTCATGTCGAAGGCGACGCAAACGATTACACTGGAAAGGGTCTGTCTGGAGGAAAGATTTCTGTCGCTCCATCGCAAGGAGTCGTTGATGCAGGCTTCCAAGCAGAGAATCATGTGGTTGTCGGAAATGTTTGCTTGTACGGAGCAACCTCTGGAAAGGCATTTTTCCGTGGAAAGGCTGGAGAACGATTCTGTGTCCGCAATTCCGGTGCTCTCGCCGTGGTCGAAGGTGTCGGAGACCACGGATGCGAATACATGACTGGAGGAACCATGGTGTGTCTGGGTGAGACTGGACGAAACTTTGCCGCTGGTATGAGCGGAGGCATTGCCTACATTTATGATCCCAACGGTAAATTCCCTGCTCGCTGCAACATGGGACTTGTCGGATTGGAAACGATTGCGACTGAAGCCGAAAAGGAGGAAGTGTTTGGCTTTATCCAACAGCATGTAGCTGCCACAGGAAGCGCTGTTGGACAAAAGATGTTGGAGAATTGGGACGAAGTGTCTAAAGACTTTGTGAAGGTGATGCCACATGATTACAAGCAAGTGCTCGAAGATCGTGCCAAGGAGCAGGAGGCCGCTGCCTAACTCTCCACCAGCTCATTCTGCGAGCCCTCGCAGGCATTTCTGGAGGACCCTTGTATTATTTTTCACCACAGCAGCATGAAAGATCACAAAGCCGCGAAACTGCAATTTTAAAAAAACTAGGAATCTTGTGCATATTCAATAAAACGAATATACCACTATCTTGTTACATTGCTATCATCTTGCTTCATCATAAAGAAGTGTCCGATGAGGCCGATGAGGAGATTTTTGCAGTTGTAGCTTTTTCTTTCTCCACTCTTGTACAATTGCATTTCCAAGGTATCGCCCCCAGAAATTGTATCCGTGATCATTCGGATGAACGCCATCCTCGGATATGGTGGAAAAGTGTCGTTTGGCGTTGGGTGGATTGGAATCATAACTCGTCCGTCGGTGTTCATAGTACTCGTTCATTTTGTCTTCAATCCGTTGCCGTTGGGTTTCCTCGATATCACGTGTATTCACTATGACGTCGTCATCTTCCTGCTGTTTCCAATACATTCCTTTGAGACGAGAGTACTCTGCAATATCTTGAGGGCTAGGGGCGTCCACAAACAACACTTCTCCATCATGTTGATTCGCCAAATTTCGTTTGTGACCATCCATAATATTCACCATTGGAACCGCGAGATGTCGCAATGGGAACATATCAAAGGCAGGCAGAGCATCAGCTGGCATACCGGGAAGAACAACCATGGGAAACAAGGAAGCCTGACCATCATCAGTTGTGGAAGAAGCTGTTGTTTCAATGTTCAACAATCTACTTGTTTCACAAGGATCACTTGAAGACGACTGGTCCGTATCGGAAGAAGTTGCCGATGTTGTTGTTGCTACTGTAGCGGCCGAGTCCAGATTTGAAATTGGTGAACATTCATCCTCGTTGCATTGCTCTTCAGCAAAAGAAGTAGCAGAGGAGCCACCGTCGTCACTGGATGATGATCTCTGTGGTGTTGGTGTTGGCGAGGATAAGGATTCCCCTCTCCCCAGAGTCCGATCCACAACGGTATCCACGGACTCCCGGACTCGTTCAGTGGCAGCTTCCACAGAGTCTTTTAAGGTTTGTAGTTGCAGTTTCATCTGTCGCTGTAACACGGCAAGAAGTTTTTGAAGCTCCTTGCCATAGTCACCTACTCGTTTAGAGACACCATCCAAATTGTCGTCGTCTTTTTTGACTAGAAATGGCAAACAGGCATTCTTGAGATCGTTGGATCCGGTCAAGACGACTGCAATATCAAATGGGGCCAGATCTTGTGGTTCACTATGTGAAGGTTGTTGCATTTCCTCATCGTCTTGCTGAAATGAATGTTGCTCTAGGTATGAGTCACAAGAGGAGAAGGAGTCGGCCGACAAGTCCACTTCCATTGGATATTCTTGCTCCGGATGGACCGTATCGTAGAGACGATGGTGCTGACTGCTACTACTACTAGGTGTTCGTTCCGTCTGTGGTTTTGGTTGTTGAAAAAAGTGTCCTCCATTTTGAATGGAACGTTCCAATTCTCGAATGATCCATCCAGTCGAAGCTCCTGGAGCTCCATGACATGTCCACATGACGGGTCTTCCATTCATTTCCTTGCTAAGTTCCTTGGCAATGGCTTCTGGCATGATGGGTGTAGAGGACGTGGACTGACCGACACCAACCGCCAATGAGTCTCCAATGAGCAATAGTCGGAGTGGCGTCATCGTCGTCGTCGTTTCCATAGTACTACTATCACCCTCACAATCACCACCACTTGGTTCTAGACAAGACAAGGAATCTTGTAAACTCGTACACTGGACTACACCACGGGCCGGGGCCATGGGAACGGGAGCCTTTGAGTATCGAACCCGGTAGGTAAGCATACGCATCGCACCTTGCACAAAGGCGATTGAAAATGGAAGCAAGGATGATACGAGCATGAATGGAATCGATTGGGTAAGAAAAAAGGAAAGAAGCACCACTGGAACTGTCAGCTTGGCCCATATTTTGTACAGCTGTCGAGCTGCAACCTTGGCATGATTCACATCATCAACAGGAATTTTAGTGTTGTTGTTGTTTCCTTTCCTTGTTGTCCCGTCGGCAGAATCTTCGGGTAACTCATCGAGTGAACTGCTAGTAGTGATAGCAGTGGCTGGAGGAGCGGATGGATAACCTTCTACTGAGCTAGCGACATTAGGTTTGTTCTTGGCTGCTCGGTTGTTGTGAGGAGCTTCCGGATTGTGATCATCGCCATGGTCGGCATGGTGAGGATGCTGACGATGATGATTGGATGTAACTGAAGCAGGTGCCAAGAAATCGTAATGTAATGGCGGCATGGTCTTGCTTTTGGTTGTTGATCGAGAGAAGGAAACTATCCAAATCAATAGTTGCTGGTGATGTGATCGTCGCCAAAAGGTATTAGTATGATTGGAAGAGGCCAAGCTATCTGATCAGTGTGACGATCCGTTCTGACGTTTCAGAGGGTTCGCCTTCTTGTTAGATGATACTTGTGACTTTTTAATAAAAGAAGGAAGGTGCGTTGGCAGAAGCAGCAGATGATGAAACACACAAACCACGACCGACCCACTCGTAACATCACTTTTTCTTCCTTTTGAACAACAACGAATTCATGACTTGGCGAGATTCAGAGATTCCGTTTCGAATCACATCTATCGAGAAAAGGCGAAGCGAAGGTTGCCACGAATAAAGTAATTAGGCATAGCCGAGGAGGTGCAGAAGGATGACTCATGCTACAACACATATATGATAACAGAAACATGAGTGACGTACAAAATTCATAGGCTAATTGGTTCGCACGAACGGCAAACGGTTACAGAATGTCTTTTCATCTTTTTCCAGACCCGTAGGATTGCCTAAGTAGAAAGCTTTGCCGGAACACTGCATGACCCACAAACAACAGAGCCTTGGTGGTAACAGCTGCCATTGTCTTGACGGTTATTGACATGACATGTTGACATGTCTCTCAA
This sequence comes from Cylindrotheca fusiformis, assembly GCA_019693525.1. Taxonomy (NCBI): domain Eukaryota; phylum Bacillariophyta; class Bacillariophyceae; order Bacillariales; family Bacillariaceae; genus Cylindrotheca; species Cylindrotheca fusiformis. Next base: position 17,186 of record JAAMXS010001848.1, on the reverse strand, counting down.
GGAATATAAACAGATCAACAAAAAGGGGCTGTCATCTCACTCACGCACGCATGCACGGTCCAAGGTGTTGATGGCTTGCATTTGAAAATGCTCATTAGGTCCGAATGGACTTGGATATATAAGAAGATCAAATTTTCAGATGCTGATCGGTAATAACAATCCTAAATACCTAATCATTAATCTAAAAGCTATCAACATCTCTCTCTTCGGTAGAGTTTGTGGAACTCGTTAGAACAAGTGCCCACATACAAAAAGTATAAAACGAAACCGGATATGATTCTTATCCACACCTGTGTTTTTCTTTTGTTCAATTGCAAAGACGAGGATATTTGTTTGCTGCAACAAACATCAAGCTGCTTGGATTGTTCTTTAGCGAGCAATTCTATATCAGAGACCTGAAACCCCAGAAGAATCTTCATATCATGAATCCCGCAGCCAAGACCAGCAGGAAGACCGTCCCAAACGATCCGGAGAGGTACTGGAACTTGACACAAAAGTTGACAACTGGATGACAATGATACGGGGAGACCCAAACCTTTGGGGGAATTTAGTGGAAGGGGGCCACAAGAAGGAGCTTATAGAGGCCTAAAAATCGTGCTACAAGCGGACAGACAGCAGAAAGGAACTCAACACGAGAACCATCCACCAATACATTCAGACAACAAAATAGTATCGGCGGTAAACACAATTCTTGTGGCCCTGCATTTTCTACTACGTAGGGAGGACGCGTGAAATCTTCCGCACAAGCTGAACAACACTACGAAGCAACAACACATCTCCCCCAGACGCCGCTGCTGCTGTTGAGAGAGAGTTACTAAGTTGTCGTTTGTCGTTTCCACAACAACAAGAATAGTTAGTCTACCATGCAGATTTTTGTCAAGACTCTAACGGGTGAGTAGAGGATATTGTAGATGTTCCTGTGAGGCCGTGGCGACCGTACCTTCTACATTAACTTTGGAGCTGCAGCACGAGTGGCCTATTGGTGATCTCAACCTGCTGCAAGATCGTCCCAGTTCCTTTGTAGGCTGTATATGTCTATTGTTGAAAGAATACTCTCTGACGCAGTGTTTTGTCTTTATCTTACAGGTAAGACCATCACATTGGATGTCGAACCATCCGACACCATTGACAACGTCAAGACCAAGATCCAAGACAAGGAAGGAATCCCACCGGATCAGCAACGTCTTATCTTTGCCGGAAAGCAATTGGAAGATGGACGAACTCTTTCCGACTACAACATCCAAAAAGAATCTACCCTTCACTTGGTCCTCCGTTTGAGAGGTGGAGGCAAGAAGCGCAAAAAGAAGGTTTACAGCAAGCCAAAGAAGGTAAAGCATGTACACAAGTCCATCCCCATGCAATCACTCAAGTACTACCGAGTGGAAGCGGATGGTAAGGTCACACGCTTAAGAAAGTACAGCCCTGTTGCAGGAATTGGATGCTTCATGGCCCAGCACCACGACCGTTACTACTGCGGAAAGTCTGGAACCACCTTTTTGTATGATGACATGAAGGAGTAAACATTCGATACTAACAACGAAAAAAATATACAAGAAATGTCTTGGTCTAGCAATAGTGCAATCTGAACTGTAGCATTAAATGCCTTTGTCACGGTGCTGCGCCTCAGACAGCTGTTTGGAATGGCTTCTAGCAGGTTTGACTGTCTGCACAACTAATGTCCTGCCTCCATACATGCGCACCGTGATGTCATCTTCGAATGTCACAAAAAGTGACAGGAATCAATCTCGCCACCATTCTCTTGGACCTACACTCCTATGTCTAAAATGACGAGTAGATGTTGGCTACGTCAAGGCTAACTCTGTTCCTATCAACTTTCCTTCCACCAGTCTATTCGGCCTCCATCGGTAGCCCTATGTCAAAAATGACGCGTAGATGTTGGCTACGTCAAGGCTAACTCTGTTCCTATCAACTTTCCTCCCACCAGTCTATTCGGCCTCCATCGGTAGGCCTGCCCAGAATATTTATTAAGAGCCCCCATCGACTCTAAAGCATAGAATGCATAATAGTAGGTTGCAAAGGAGCATAGAATGCATAATAGTAGGTTGCAAAGGAGCTATGTTTGATTGGGGTGTCGTTCAAAGGGGAAAGTATCATTGTAACATCGTTTCATTGCAGCATCGACGTACAATTCCGCTTTCTGTGTGCAATTGGGATTGGCGCTGACGGAATCAATCGCCCGACGACGTACACATTGTTGGCCATGTCCGAACCAACTATCCAGTTTGCCACGCATAAATTCCCAGTTCATATTGCATTCTCCACTCAAGTTTTCGGCTCTAATCTCCGTACATGCCAGATGCATACAATTGTGTAAGGGATCCATCTTGGCTCGACACATGTCAATTGCATGTATCAATTCATGAGCCAGAATGCTACTCGCGTGCTTTGCTCCTGTGACGTGTTCTTGGCATAGATAGATTTCCGGTTTCAGTGATAGTTTAGACTTTCCATCCTTCTCACGCTGGAACTGATCAAGTATATCTTGCCGCGGTCGTGCGCAATCTGGCCTGTTTCGAATGCTGTTTTGGCTCTTGGCAGCGGCGGCGGCGGTAGAGGACTTGTCAACATGCTCTTCCTGCAGCATTCCAAAGCCACCTGAAACTGGTTTCCCTTCACAGTCCATGCATCGTATGAACCCTTCCGGGGGCGGACAGCCCATATCTACTAGATTCTGGATCAAAAATTGAATCGTTGGATTTCCTGTCAAACCTTTTTCGACGTATCCATCGCACGTTTCCTTTGCTGAAGTTCGTTGTTGTTGTTGTTGGCTCTCCATCTTCGTCTCTTTGATGATTCCGTTTTGTTTTCTCAAGAAAGACGAATGCAAAATGGCTTGACTTCCCGGTGAGTTTAGAACGGTTGAGCACAAAACGACTGTTGCGAAGGATTGAATCAATAGCTGATGGTCACACAACTTTGCCAAACGATACTGTGTAAGTCCATTTCCATTATCAAATTCCACCACGATGGCTTTTCAATTTGATGGTTGCTTGGACCACTTTGATGATCCATTCGACCACACATCGTCTTGCTGTCGCCCCACGTTGGATTGGATGTTGGACAGGCGGCAACGACCGACTGACTGACTGAGACTAATCAGAGGTTTTTTTCATAATGACCGACCGAACACTGAAAATTATACACTCAACGCGCCCTTCACAATATTGATCGTCGACGCGCTCCAATTGCAAGGTGACGCATCGATTTCAAATCTAACAAATAAGTCGCACCACGACCAATTTAGAACGCATTCCCTATGATTCCCATGATTGAACTCTCTTGTTGCAGCAAGAACAATGCGAGCCGACTTTTGTGGCAAAGAATGAATAGTTTTTGTTCGTATCAAACGCATAACAATCTTATCAAAGCCATAGATCGATGCTAAACTCAATCAATGAAGCAAAAGATTCAAGTAGAATATGGTGAAAGTATTTCGATTTAGCAACGTCAAGAGGGGGCGGAAGAAGGGTGAAAGTTCGGATAGCCTGGAGGATTATTCTCCATCCGAAGGTCAAAGCATCGACTCATCGACTGCAGATAGCACGCATAGTGCTGTCACTTTGTCCTCTAATCTTCCTTCTTCAGATAATAATAATTATGAAGAGCTATCTCTCTCCCCTGATGAAACGCTTACCATGGTAGTCTATGAGTCTTCAGATGCGCCATCTCTGCCAGATTCATTTCAGAAATGGAGTAAGTGAACGAGGCGAGCGAGAGAACAGCTGCATCGATTTAGTAAGGCACCAACGTACATCTGACCAATGTCCTTTGTTACACAGCTCGGGCAGTACAAGCGTTGGCCGCCTCCGAGGAAATGAAAGTACTCTTAACTTCAAGCCAGGAAGTGTTGGCATCGGCAGTGGTTTCAAGTCGGGATGCAGCAGTGAACACGGCAGTAGCAACGGGCAGTTTGTGTGTCCACGTTGTTTGCCTTCCTGTTACGCTGCCGTTGCATGTGGCATCTTCGGCCACTCATTTGGTATGCGGAGTAACTGGGAATGTCATGGAACTTGCACTGGGATCATCTTCTCGTGGGGAACACCCGAGCGAACAATCTCCAGTGGAAGGATTGGTGCACAATGTGTTCAACATTGTTCCGTTTGTTGCAGATCAAGCGGGACGACTGACACTGGAGGTAGGTGGAGCTGTAGGTAAACTGATTGCACCTGTATTCGGTGGTAGTGGCCATAATCAAGACGAGTCTTCTTCCGGTCCAACTAGCCGTCCCCGCTTTGCAACTTGCTCAGGGGAAAGTTCCGCCGAACGAGAATCGTTCTTGGACCGTCTGCGACTTGAAATTCCCATGACGGTTCTAGAAGAAGAACCCATTTCTCGTGCAACACCCTCGGATGTAAGCAAGTACTTGTTGAGAGTGGACGATGTAGATGTGCGGCTTCCTCCCAACCCAGCAGCATCAAATCATAGCCATCCTAAAGTTATGTATATCGACTTGGGAAAAGACTTTGGAGACGATGATCTCACAGCTGAAGCTCTAGGAAAGCTTAGAAGAAGAGCCCTGGATATGTGCTGTACTAGAAGACTGTTTGGACACAGCAAGCACACAAACAGGGATGCTAACATTGCCTGGAAACCGGAAGGTGATACTGCAAAGCATATGCGAACCATAGCACAGTTATCCAATGATGAAATGTACAGGAATCTTCATTCCACTGTCTTGATCTGGTCCGGAAAATGGCTGGGTCCCAAGTACTATGGGTCTGAAACAGCTTTATTCCTCGCTCGTGGAGTTGTTCAACGGAGCCCCCGGCAGTTTCTTGATCTCTTATGGACTAGCAGTCGTACCTCAGAATATAATGCTTACAATCTTGGAAGGAGCGATACGCTCATCGTTGAGGACGATATCAGACATGGAGGAGATTTTGGCACCAAGGTTGTTAAGAGCGAAACGAAAGTACCGTTTACTGGATTGAGTGTAGGCCTTTCTACTTTGATGAATGCCAGCAGCTTGGAAGACGAAGAAGGGTTTGTGGTTGTGAGCAGATCGTTGAATTCCGGAATGGCCGGATGCCACGTGAAAAACTCTGGTCAAGTCGACCCCTGTGGAAAGAATGAGGTTATTCTTGGAGTCAACATAATGCGACCAGTTCCAGGTAAACCACATTTGACAGATTTGACAAGCTTGAGTCAAGTCAAATCCTCCATGGTACCACAGTTTTTGACCACAAGAATAGGGATCTTGGGCGTGCAAGATTTTTTCAAGAATGTTAGATAGCAACTATTTAACCCTACATACAATGATACCAGCTACTGAACTAGAATCGCAATCGCCGGTTTAGAAAATCTTAGGCATCACCCCAACTCTTCGAATGAGAAGGAGCATAAACAACACGAAGATGAGCGATCCGAAGACGGTCGCAAGCGTTATCACCATAAAACCCTCAGAGTCCTGTTCCAAAGGATTTGCTACGTTCATTCCAAAGAGGGAGCCTACCAAAGATGCCGCTGCGACTGCCAAAGATAACAGACTAATAAGCATATTGATGTACAGCAATCGATTTCGAATACTGTCTGATTTTTGGACAGCATATTCTTCAGTGCTGTTGATTTGCCCCTGGACAAGGTGTAGTGCGTTTGTCAAGGTGTGACCACGCTGAACGTGAGCTTCCAATATCAATTCGGGTTCGTCGGATTCTTCATCCAGAATTGCTTGGGACACTGGCTGAATGAAACGGTCAGGATTGGTTAGTATTCTTGATAAGTTCATCAGAGCCATATCTTCGTAGTCTTCCAGTAATGTATCCATTGCTCTGCAAAAACCATCCACTCTAGACATCATTTCCTTGACCGAGTTTTTCATCGTCCGAAGGACATCTTGGGCATGGTCACCCACATCCGCACCGGGGGTCAAGAGCTCAGATATCATACTGTTGGCTGAAAGCTGCAGGTCTTGAACGTCTTCCGCAAGAATTCCACACACACTGTTTAAGATAGCATCAACGCATTGCAGCTCAAAGGGCAAGTCGATCCAAGTGTTCCCTTCCAACTCAGCCCATTCACCTTGACCAGCAACATTGTTCACTACATTTTGCCTGTCGAGTTCCTCCGGGTACACAGGATTTCCGTCCCCAAGGTTGTCCAGGTTCATCATTTGCAACGGTGGAGGAGAATCAAAAACGATTTCCGATTCATCATCGTCGTCTTCGGTGTATGAGCTATTTCGCTCGTCTTTTTTTCCGTTGTAGTCTTTATGATCCTCATTCAATGAACCATTTTCACCATATTCATCACCGTGATCAGATGATTCATTGAGAATCATATGCTCCAATTGAGCAAGAATCGAGTCCGCCCCATCAGGAACAAGCACTAGAAGACGATCTCGAAGAATGATTGCTCGCAAGGGATCAAAGTTGAGCAGCATTGCGTGCCTTCTGACGATCAGTTCCGGTTCGTTGGACGCAGAAAAGGGGGTCACCAGCTTTCGCATGTCTCTTGGATGGAGAAACCCTCCCAGCAATTCTCTGTAGGTTACATCCTTTCCTTTTTCTTCTGCCTCTTGACCCTTTCCAGCTTTTCGTAGATGTTCTCTTTCTTCTCTTTGCTTCAACTGAGTACTGGTTATGTCATATTGCTTGGTTTCGGTCAATGGATCTTTTTCTTTGTTTGTTGCAAGCTGAAAGGGTTGGTTGACGATTGCCCGGCCCAAAGCATAGTTTTCCATCATGTTTCGAGGAATTTTTCTCTCTCTAGACCTTGTGATTGCATTTACAACGTACTTGTGCAGACTCCGGACAGTGAAGGTATGGTATTCTGTTCCACTATTTAAATCCAAGACAGTACGGGTCAGGGAAGCATATGCGGCACAAGAAAGTCTTCCTATCTTGAGCTTACCCGTCTTTGAGAATTTCAAATACCAGCAGTTCTTCCAGCCTTCCATGGAGAGCCTTCGAGCGATGAGCTGTCTGTTCTGCTCTCATATTTTCCAACGACGGCAGTAGACTTGAGCGATTGCCACGCAAGTATCTGTTGGACATTCCATCGGTTAATCCTTGCATGTTTCTAGATTGAACGAAAAAATACGACAAGTTCGGAAGCGAGCATCAATCTGTCCTTGCGCAATCTCGATGCTGTAGCGACGAGAGGGAAACGATGATTGTTGGAGAACTAATAAATCGGCTTGACAAGTATACAATATGATGCTGTTGCAGTTGTCCTTGGAGGAGAAGTTTTATTTCTAGTAAGAAGGAGAAATGACTGACTCGATTCAACCTAGTTTTAGTCCCGGATCACATTCACATCAAAAACAAGAGTCTCCCGTTTCACAGGTTGCTTGGTGCTTTGGTACAGTATGAGTGAAATTCCTTTCTCCCGTTTTGTCCGTATCATATGCGCACAAACAAGTCACAGTCATCCCCAAAATTACGGCATCTAACACTGTAGGGACACACAGCCAGTTCATTACCTGCCTCACAATCAGCTCTTGTAGCTGCCATTCCATTTTGTTATTCTTTTATGGCGGTTGGCTACAAGGGAAGAAGATAAACTTTTTGTCTTGCGGTTGGATATACGAGCTGTCATTCACTACTCCTTGCTCCAACTAGCTTGATTCATTCGATCACAATATTTTTCCAACACGATCTTTCACAGAATCTTTCACAGAATAGAAAAGGGTTGGCAACACTTCGTGGCGACAAGAACTCCAAAGATCTAGGTCATACCCTTAGAACAAAGACACATTCAACTGCAGTATTGTTACCTTAAGATCCTCAAGATCCCGTTCACCTTAAATATGTCATCGACAAACTATTCTTCCATTCAAGCCGAAAATGATCAAGAGGGTAGGAAGAAGATGATCGGAAGCGAAGCCATCGAGCATTCACCATCTCACACTACCCACAAGCGAGGAGTCGCCCGTCTACTGCTGGGAACGTTATCGACGATAGTCCTGATGGGATTGTTTTCAAAAATAGCAAGACCATCGAACTCAAATGAGTCCGGTGCAACGACTGCTGCTGCCTATTTTGAAATGATCAATGCCGATTTAACGTTCCCATATCATAAGCATCAGAATCACCCCTTTTACACCTCGTGGACATGGTACAATGATCCCTTGCATTGGGCTATTGTCAGTGAGGAGGGCGACCTATATGTGAAGGTCCCTTCGAAATCAGACTACTGGGAGAATACGTACTATCCAGAAGGCAAAGGTGGATATCAAGCCGATAGTGCGCCATTCTATCACACCACGTATAGCGGTAACTTTGTTGCCACTGTCAAGTTCACTGGACGCTACATTAATCTGTACGATCAGGCGGGAATCATGGTTCGTGTCGACGCCAAGAACTGGATGAAATGTGGAATTGAATACACCTCGGGGCAGCATGCCTCAACTGTGATCACTCGGGATGGGTATTCCGACTGGTCCATCCTAGCAGTTCGACAGCAGCGGCCGAGACGTGGTGACCCAGTTTCGATATATTTTCAAGTAAAGAGAATTGGTGGTGCTATTCTCACGTACTACTCGTTTGATGGAATAGAATTCACCAAAATTCGGATGGGATTCCTCACAGATGAGGCAAGTGTCCAGATTGGGCTCGTAGCGGCTGCGCCCAGCCCCGAAGGAGATGGCTTCGAGGTCATTTTTTCCAACTTCGAACTTCTTCCACTTTCGGATGAAGAAGCAGCACATGAAGAGTAAATCATCATACTTGACAAAGGATGAAATCAGATCCTTGCGGCAACTATCTCTTTTTTTTTACTACATGCGTTTTGATGATAGTGATAGCCAAACTATTAATACTAAAGGAGGCACTGGATGAATGAGCATGATGTCGTGCTGGTTTTTGTTGGGAGGATTTCTTCATATCAAGTAGGGTTCTTGTCGTTGTCTCTTAGTACTGCCACCGACTATCTTAGCCTGCTCTTCTCCATTCTCGTATCCATCAACGTGTTTGTGAAGCGCCATTGTAGGCAGGACCAATAGTGCTTTTCTGATCCACCAATTCTGAAACCATTGCACTCTTTGATTGGGACCTTCCGTTGAGAATCATAAAGAAAACGACGATATTTTGTCTTGGTGTTCACTATCACCCTAAACAAGCAACCAAATAGAGACAATTACGAGATTGTGTGTCTACGTTGACTATTGCGATGAAGAAGCAAGCAGAAGAATTTGTCAGGTGACACGATTACTAGGCCTTGAGCCAACAAAACACGTTGGAAACCTTGACAATCCATCTATGTTGTTTCGCAGAAAAAGTGACGAAACGCTGAGAAACTTTGTAGATCGCGGGTTAGAGGGCAAGCCTCTAGCGAGGGTCACTTGCATTTGATTCGCAGCGATCTGTTGAGATGCTCCACGTAGCAGATTTCGCCCAACAACTCTCGTTTGATGCTCGTAGCCAGTCGCTGTATTATAAGCGCCTTTAAGTTGTCTTCGATACGCGTTTCTATCAGTCCATTCAGATTGTACTGAAACGCAAAGTTTCGTCCTCGTAATGGGATTAGCTGTTGCAGCGTCTTTGATGACTCATCTGCATCGCGCTGTTTCTGAGTGTTTCTGGCTATTGAGTTTTTATCTGCGTTGAAATATGACGGGACACCTGGCTTCTAACCATACCCCCCTCACCATTGGTAGGGGACCTCATTGCTTTCCCCAGCATCAGCAATCTTTATTCCTCCTCGGTTTCTTGGGGTATCTGAAGGAGCATCATCTTCAATGTAGAGACGGTCCTTCTCAAGTCCAATTCCAACGATTGAGTCCTGTTTCGGCTATGACGTCATCTTTTTTCTTTCCATTTTTGAGATTCCATATTCCGTCTTTTTTATGCGGAAATGGCCGCTTGATGGGAATCCATCATAGGCATATTCTGTCCGTTCTGCTTCGTAGCCATTCAAAATGAATTCCATTGCAGCTTTGCTCGGTTTTGCAAGTCTTCTTGCTTTTGTTGACGTTCCGATAAGTCGTCCATGGTCGTCACGAGCATTTATTTATTCTTTGAACCGGTATCTTCACCACAACACACAAGCAACAAAGGTTCCGGTTCATTCATTCAAAGCTTCTGTTCTTCAGCGTCTTTCGTTACCAGCTGCTTTGTTTTCTCGGTTGTTAAATCCGCCTTTTGATGACAAAGTTCTGTAGAAAGATCCACAGAAGAAGGGAAGTTTCAATCTACTAGCTGGGAAAACAACCTGATCGTTCCGGCTGCTATACACTTCTTCTCACGGAGACAAAAGCATGGCTTCCAAAGTTACTGCAGTTTCGGCTAAACTACCATCAAGAAGGCGTCGGGAATCATCAGAGGAGTTGACTGGAGGTTCTCTTGCCAGTTTGGGCGGGAGTGGTTTTGGCACCGCCAGCTTTGACAAGACATCAAAAGATGCTGCTTCAATAGCAAAGAAACCTAACGACTCCTTTGAACTCGCTTCCAATTCGTCAACAAAAGGATCTGGGAGCGGTATATCACCTTCTGGCCGACGGCCTTTTCGAAAACGGGCAGGAACCGTCGATTTTTCCCTCAACCTGGAAGATGACTCGACTCTCAATCTAAGCAACACCGATGATCCATTAAGGGTACTTCCAGCCGTCGATGCGTTGCCTCCTATAGACTCGCTTCCCGTGGTTGCAATGGCGGAGAACGATAGCAACATAATACGAGAGGGACGAAGCCAAAGTAGCTCCCTTGACCGGTTAGACGCTCTGGGAAATGAAGCTGGGGAAGCAGCCGGGAAGATAATAGATGCTCGTGGCCGGAGAGCTAGAGCAGGGAGTTTCTCGGCAAGAAGTAACCACTCAGACAATAGTAGCAGTCATGGGACAATGACATCACAAAGTCAAAGGTTTCTTCTTGAAGCGTTTATGGGGGATGCTGAAGAGAGTCTAATGCTTGACCACAGACGAGAAAGGTTGGGTAGTTTCGATACAAGAGAACGATTGGGAAGCTTTGATGTGCGAGATAGGCTGGGGATTTTAGATGGAAGAGATAGACTAGGAAGTATCGATGTTCGAGACAGACTTGCCAGTTTTGAAGCGAGGGAGAGATTAGGAAGCGATCCGAGAGAGCTGTCAGAGTCTTTTGAGAGAGCTCGGTCTGGAAGCTTTCGCAGAGAACGACTAGAGTCTTGGGGTGCCATGTCAGAGCTTTCGGCACCCTATCATGGCGATAGTGGGAATGAGAGTGGATCAACTTCCGCGGCAGCACTCGCCGCAAGACTATACACATCACTTGCAAATGACATCACTGCGGCAGCGAATCTAGATGGCAGCGAATCGGTTTCGTCTTTTCTGGTAAATGATGAAGTCGTGCCCACTAGAATATCGGTTAATCGAAGTAGGCGGAACTCAATAACGTCAGAGACTTCATCGGCTCTCGATGCGCAGGCCTCGGCAGAAGCCGACTTGGGCGCCGACTTACACAAGTTCGTCAATGCGGCTATGGCGTCTGTTGGCGATCAACTTGCTGCTGCCACAGCAGCCGAAAACCCGCTCGCCGACCACGAGAGTGTGGCTAGTAGCACGATATCTCCAATGATTGGTGCTGCATCAGATGCTAAAGCGGTGCCAACGAGACCGAGGTCAGATTCAAATGCATCAGCCTTGAACATTTCTGTGGACTATGACGCGGTAGCAGCAGCCGTAGATGCGGCTCAAGCCGCAGCACGTGCTATTGATCTAGATACGATTGCAAAGATGGCTCCCTCTACTAGTTCAGGGCCGCCAAAGAAACGCAGAGCTCTGAAGCTTCCGACACGGATGTCAAGTAGTGACAGCCAATCCTCTTCCAAGTCAATGCGAAAGCCAACCGGCGCATTGCACTCTGAACTTCCACCGATTCCACCAACCAAAATGGACGACAAAGAAATGGAAGTTCTTAGAGAACGAGCTCGTGCCGCAGCAGGATATGTTCCTCCGGTGGCACCTGGGTCTACCCCCCTTCCTCCAAAGAAAAAAGCCAGAGTTGACTGCTCAAACCCACAGACCCCCGCGTTCAAGACGGCAGAGTCACATCAAACGCCACTTACTTCAAATAGTGCTTGCAACAGTGCCACACCTAGTGCGCCTTACACTCCAGCAATGAGCACTCCAGGCTCTGCGAAGAGCACCGCCTCAAAGGGGCAGTCGAGTCAAAAGTGGGACAGTATGTTTGATTGCCTTTTGGAATTCATAGAGGAGAGAAAGAAGGAAGATGCTGCAGAAATGTCAGAAGAGGAGTTCAAGGACTGGGTTTGGGATGGAAATGTCCCTACCACATACAAGACTAGGGACGGCAAAGCGCTCGGTCGCTGGGTGAACAATCAGAGATCGGCGAAGAGCAAAGGTGTACTGAAGGAAGATAGAGAAAATCGACTGATTGGCGCAGGTCTGAAGTGGAGCGTCCTTGCTTCTAATTCATGGAATGAAATGCTCGAAGAGCTTCGGATTTACGTTTCTGACCAGGTATATGTTCCCAGCTAGTTTCTTGCTCGTGATTGAGAAACTTCACTAACCATCGTCTTGCAACATCCAAAGAAAAAGGCAGGTAGAAAATGGGATGGCAATGTGCCAACAAACTATCGAATAAAGACAAGGAGCCCGAATGGTGGAAAAGACGACGAGGACAAGAATCTTGGTCGGTGGGTGAACAGGCAAAGGAGTCTTTACCAAGCAGGGAAGCTGCGTAAGGATCGTCAGCATGCATTGGAAAAGGTTGGCCTGAAATGGTCGATGCTGGCGACAACGTCGTGGGAGTCTATGTACGATACTCTCTGCGATTACATCCAGTCGAAGACGAAGGAGACTGGCTGCGAATGGGATGGAAATGTACCTGCCAACTACAAAACTGATGATAACCCGCCTCGCGCTCTGGGGCGGTGGATTAATCGACAACGTTCAGCATTTGGAAAAGACAAATTGAAGCCTGAGTATATGGACAAGTTGAACAAACTTGGCTTGAAGTGGTCTGTTCACGAAAGAAGACCAGTCACAGCTCCAGACTCTGTCAAGTCCGCACCAGCACCGTGCTCACGACCAGCAAATGCGACACCGGTAAGGACAACTTCCACACCGGCTCCGAGTGCTGGATCTGGCGCTACTGCCACCAAACCCACGCTTCCTGCTGCGAAAGAAGTGGCAGGAGCTCCTACTTTGAAAACAGCGCCTGCGGCGTCTTCATCCACTGCTTCCGATTCGAAGACAGGGCGTGCACCAGGCTCGAGTGAGGCCGCCTCTGCAACAGTTTCGCAGAAGGCCACTACTTCTGTCCAACCGGCCCCTGCAGCCCAAGCAACCACAAAACAGGAAGACGATAATGCGACTACAAGAGGGGAGGTTCCCGACTCTGCACCGTCCAGCATGGCAAAGAAAGATGATGTGACGCCTAAGTAGGATGGAGTTTTGTTAATCAATTTATAATAGAGTTTTTTATTGCCAAAACTGTTGTGGATGTGGCCTACTACTCTTGTCGTACTGATTAAATTAGCATATGGAGTATCCTGTGACACAATCTATTGCTGCTCCATAAGACTCAGTACTCCATTTAGAAATAGCTGGGTGACTCAGCGTTCGAAGAAGAAAAAAACAATTTACAAGTTGTTGACTGCCCAGATTCCGAATGCAATTGTAAGAGCGACTCCACCGAAAGAGAAGATGAGAATCGGAGCATCACCACCATCCAAAGTTGTCCCAACAACGTCTCCGACCTTCTTTGCGTATCGACGACGAGGTCCAGAGCACTGAGGGCAGCGGAAACCGGGACCTTGTTCCTCAAAGTACATGCCGGCACATTCTTGCTGTCAATGTAAATGCGAATGGCTGTTAACTCGGATTGCTGTCAAGATATCTTCACATTTTTAATGTGATGCACTACGTACCCTGTTGTAAATGTAACCACAGTCCTTGCAGACCCATTCTCCTTGCCAGTATTTCGAGGCCTTTTCTTCTTCGGCTTCTTTCTGCGCTTGGGTCTTTCTTTGTCCAAAAACGTTCAAGCTTGTCGACGAAGGACCGGAAGCGGTGGAAACAACCGACGGGCGGACCGAAAAGGCTGAGGCCGAAGATGCGAAGCAGATTGCAGCCAAAAGAAGGGAAAGGAGGAAAGATTTCATAGTTACGTTTGATTCAAACAGATTGTGAGGGATCGGTAATTGATAGTGATCGGCGGCGATGACATGGCTTTCGACGCTTTCACATTGGGCAAGACGGGATACGTGTCAGTAGCGTTCGGGTGGAATTCGCTTCCATGAGAGATATGTTGTGACGTCACTCACTTCTGTGACAGTAGTGCTGCAAGTCATTTCAGTCTGTCCGTCCGTCCTCCCATGGATCTTTCATTTTTGGATCAAAACAGATTTCATTGCAAGACTGCATCGGACATCATAACGCAATCGCAAAAGACAACTGTGGACCTCACTGGTATAAAATGGCGAAGAAGAAAAAACACGACAATATGAAACGCAAAACGGGCGGCTTGCAGCCCATGGAGAATCCGCTGTTTACAAAGCAGAGGGAGTTTTTGCAAAAGTTGTCTGAAACCGAACGGACTGAATTGTTCAATCCCGCAATCAACAGTGAGAGGCGCGCTGAGTTGTGGATGGAGCAGGCAGAGCTAGGTGAAGGTTAGTTGGTATTCCACTCTTAAGTGAGGCAAATTTGTATTTTCCCCTGTTCGATACATACTGAAGCCTTTTTAACAACAACAACAACGATGACAACAACAGACCTCGTCAATCGATATGCTTGGGCCACTCCGAGTCCCGAAGCCTTGAGAATTGTGAAGGAGTTTGCCCCCATTGTGGAGATTGGATGCGGTGCAAATGCTTATTGGGCCTCTTGCATGAAGCGCGAAGGGATAGATGTAGTTGCGTACGACATGCATGTGGAAACGGGAGGGAAAATCAAGCATGAGAACACAACGTCCAGGGGGTACCAGAAAAAAGAGCCATCAATCATTCGAAAAGGAGGACCATCTTCCTTGAAACATCATGCAGATCGTTCTTTATTCTTGTGCTATCCAGACGAAGAGGGTGAAGGGATGGGTGCGGAATGCCTGGAACACTTCAAGGGAACCCACGTCATTCATGTCGGCGAAACCTTTTTGGACTCTAATTTTGCCTCGGATCAAGCGCCCTATGGACGGTCGTCTTCTTCTCAGTTCCAAGAAAGGCTAGCCAGCGAGTTTCATTGCATTGTGAAAGTCGAACTTCCAAATTGGGTGCACGTGAGGGACTCCATATCTGTTTGGAAACGGTCCCAAACCTCGACCATTGTGTTTGCCGCCGACAGTGACGAGGAAGACGGTGACGATGAAGAAATCGAGTACAGGCACATTCCATGTAGTGAACGACTTCCCATGAATATTGCCGCTCCATGTTGCGAACACTTGTTGCCAGCAAACAAGACTGCTGCACTGAGGGGAGACTCGGCTGTGAATGGAGCGGAATCGAGGTCTCGGTCATATAGTGGTGATCCTTCGGTGGGCAAGCACGCAGCGGAGACGACGAAAGAAGCAGATTCTGTTGGGAGCCCAACAAAAGGTCGCTTTGACAGTGCAGATTCTGCTCGAAAGGGGCAACGAGATCGGTCGGACAGCACAGATTCAAGTATTAAGAAGAAAAAGAAGAGGCGGAGACGATCTGATAGTACGGATTCAAAGGAGAAACACACGGACAAAAAGGAAAGCTCCACACTCGGAAGGGAACGCTCAAACAGCACCGATTCTTCCAAAAAGCGAAAGAAAACAAGGAAAGACCATCAGCAATCTGTGGACAGTCTATTTAAAGGAGGTTTTGATGAAGACAACAATGATCCGTCCTCTGGTGGTCGTACGTATGGCGAGTATGTCACTCCCTGGTAACTGGGAATGAACTTTCGACCAAGAGTAGAAATAGGCTACAGACTTTAAAGGGCACCGTCATCCCCAAATTCTTCAATCAGCTCATCCAATCGTGGTTGGACCGTGGATCGAACCTCTTCGGTGAGTCGATCTATGTACACGGTCCCATCCAGATGATCGTACTCGTGTTGGAAGATTCTAGCTTCCCATCCGTTGAATTTCTTTCGTATGGGCTTGCCCTTCAAATTCATCGCTTGGACCTTGATCCATTTGGATCGTGTCACCTCCCCGCTCATATCCGGAAAGCTCAGACATCCCTCAATTTCCGTGTCGGAGGCATCGCTGTATTCTACAATCTTGGGATTGATCATGATGGTTTCCTCCAACCATTTGGTAGAATCGCCCGATGGATTGTAGACCATCAATCGTTTGTTGACGCCCACTTGCGGTGCCGCCAAGCCCACTCCTTCAGCAGCGTACATGACCTTGAGCATTCCTCTGGCCAAGTCCTTGATTTCCGTCGATTTTTTCAACTCGTCTTGGGTAATTTCCGCATTTTCGGCTCGGAGCGCTGGATGCGGATATTTGACAATTCTCAAATCGGTCCCCTCGACTACTCCAGGATCCACTTCCTCTTTGTTGGGCGGGGGATTTGTTGTTCCCATGAATAGTGACGATAAAAACTTTGGAACGCGATTGTTTTGGGATTGAACCGAGGAAGAATGAAAGGACAACGAGGTACGACTGCTGGAGCTGGGGGTCAAAAAAGCACGACTCCTTGATGCTGTAAGAGAGAATACCAACGTTGTAAGCGTCATGGACCTATTTCTCTTTCTTGCCATGATGTTCGAATCCTAATAAATATCAATTGACAGCAGCCGGATCGATATTCAATGGGCAAAGCGACGGCGTCGTGTCAAGAGAGTGTGACGAGAAGAGACTTGAAGCAAAACCACGTCTTCATACGTCCTCATCCAGGTTGGCGTTTGCGCGCAAGGTTGTGCGACAAGAGAACCGACAACGGCCAAACGCAGTTTGGGTCTCTGTTTCTTCAAAGGGCTTTCTCACCCGCCGCGTTGGACCTGGAAGACTTGGATTCCTCGAGTAAGCGCAAGTACAAGATATAGAAGATGAAGAACTAATTTATAAATCAAACTAGACACATACAAGAGAGAGCCGGGATTAGACCCAAACTTTCTCGACCAAGACTATCTTTCTTAGGCACTGAAAGAGCCTTGTCTCGGGGGGGGAATGTATCCTCCCAGGATCCTCTTCTGGTCAAAGGACGACTCAGAAAGAGAGCTTTCACTTGACTGAAGGCGACGGTTGAAGGAGGCCTTAACGACACGAGGGACCTTCTCTCAGACAGCGGGACGAAGTGTTAACCCAGGAGTCTCA
>JAAMXS010001840.1:6911-23815 GCA_019693525.1 Cylindrotheca fusiformis | reverse complement strand
CATCTTCGAGATTATGAATACAAGTAATGGGTATAGCTTCGAAACGAGAAGAGCGCAGACGACTGGTTATCTCAGCAGTAAGCCTTTCCGGATGTGTTCCAGCCACGGCCTGCCTCTTTCGAGGGTTTTCGATTGATGAAGCAGTGAGGCGTTCGGCTCGGATCAATCCAGCCTGACCCCAGGAAGGAGGAGAAAGCTGTTGCGATACAGTGTTTTTCAGCGTACTTTCAAGTTGGCATGCCTTCAGCGAAACAACGTTCGCAAGACCGGCCGAAATAGATGCGCCATTGTCAACATCAGCCTGCCCAAGGGCGTTAACCCGGCGGCTCTTGTCTACCAGCTTCTCGGGAAAGCGGCGCCTTCGATGACTGCCAGCGCTAGCGCTACTTACATCATTGCTGGTTCGTTTGATGTCCACAATAGTGCTCTTGTCCCGCATCATGAAAGCATCAAAGTTCCAAAAATGCTACTTCGAGACGATGAGTTTTCTACACTGATGTGCAGTGGAATCTCAATTCTCAATTCCCAATTCCGGCGAGTGTTGATGACTCTGCAGACATAGATAATGTCGTAGCGACAGTACGACATAGCTACGACACGTGCGGCATTTTCCTGCCGACTGGACCTATGTACAGGCCTGTTGCATGGTACAAAGAAACCCAACACAACAAAGCTTGTTGTTCCTTTTGTTGATGATGGCAACAACAACAAGTGTCTACATCTCATACATGTGTATCCTACAGCTGAAATGGATATTTGTTTCTTGGTACGCTCTCTATTTGAGATTTTGTCGTGGTTGCTCTGTTTTCCAATGACAGCCTTTTTTGTTGTTGCTGTGATGAATTCATGCATGCCGACGAGGATCCAAGTCTCGGAGGATAATTGCTAGCCAGCGACTGGCGACTATTTCGTTCTTGATGTGCAAGGCTATTGTAAGAGAACAAAATTGAAATAGCCAAACGTATGACGTACTAGATGGATCTTATCTGCTTGGAGTAGGAACACCCTCCCAATTGGCCATGTCCCTGCTCGTCCGTTTCATTTGAAGGGAAACAGCTGGAACGATAGGTCAAAATGGGACACAATGCTTCTTTGCTGACCTTTCAAGCGAAATTGGTATCGATGTGGAAGCTGCCATACGCATTATGAACTTCTTCTCTGATGGATATCGTATTTTTGTTATCATTGTTCCTTTTTGGTGAGGTCAGGTTGTTGGTGCTGGTATTGTCAGAAAGCCCTCGTAGGTGCAGTTGTAGAGGCATGATGCGTGGCGTTTCTACATTCAAATGTTGGGAATCGTCACAACTGATTTTGGACGAAAACGAGTTGCCTTTCTAGATTCAGAGGCACCGAGGCCGCAATTGGTGCTGGTGTTTCCCTATAGTACTGTGAACTCGATTGACCATTCGAGTCGCATCGCATCGCATGATCCCATGAATTTGCAGATGTTGATGTAGCTGTTATTGCCTTCCCTTGATTAGCAGCAGCAGCCATTGCAGCTGATCGAAATGCCTTGCTGGGAACACAGGCTGCGGAGTGAAAGAAATGAATTCATGTTCTCCACTTCTGCAAGTATTTGGTGGACGAAAACAAACACTTTTATCCAGCCATCGAATATATTAGCATGTGTCGGCGACGACAAGTTTGCCAGTTAAAAGCGCAGGAGGAGAGCAAACATCAATTGACAAAACTCAATCCTTGATACAATTCTTACCGTTACTCGTCAAGGTTACGGAAAGACGACTACTGCTCCTAGTCTCAATTGACTGCAATATACAACAAATCAATCAATATCCATCTCGTAAGGGTACACCGCAAGAATCGATTCACTGCTTTTTTTTAAATGATAATCCATGTGTGATGCGGATCGCCGCGAACCAGCTACACGTGTTTTCTATCGGCATCTCCGCTTCTTCAATGCCTCTCAAAAGAGAGGTGATGAGGCATTTTTCTCCTCGTAGGACATTGATAGCGGAGTAGTAGGAAATAGGATATGCTAATCATGATTGTGATCTCAAACAAATAATAACAATGTTACTTTTTTCTTTTCAGTCATTGTTCAAAGAAGAATCATCATTTGTTGCTTCTTCTCCCATCATTTGCATCATGGAATTGACTTCGGCACGCAATCGATCTTGAAGCTCCTTCTTGTTACCACTCACTTTCATTCCCCTAGAACGTAAAATTTCTCTCAATCGGGAAACCGTCAATGTCCCTATAGGATCAATAGCTTCTTTTTCACGTTGTTTTTGCAACTGCTCCTTCTTCTGTTTTTTTCTCTTCTTTTCGTTCTCTTTGGGACTTTTGTTGTTGTTGTTGGGTGATGACGCTGCTGATGCACCATTTCCTCCTCCTATTTCCCGTTCTTCCGCTGGAACTGTCTTGTGCCAAGGTGAATCGGTATCCAAAAACGGTATCGCTTTTGATGAACTCTCACCTACTGCAGCGACATTGTCGTCATCCTCATCCTCATCATTGTTTTCGCTACTACTACTACTGTCCACAGGGACAGATTGACGACGAAGCTCTTCTTGGGTGACGCCCTTGCCCATGGAATGGAACGGAACCTTCTCGCCATCGTCATCGGTCGTCCATTCGGATCCATCCTTTTGTTGTGTCACTTCTTGAACAAGACCTGATTCGGTCAGACTATCGAGTATGGACTTTTTTTGGGTCATATTTTTCAATCCAGACGAAAACATGGTCTTGTCTACCATGGACATGTTGATATTATCAATATCGACACCAAGGCTTGCCGCATATTCACGAACATCCAATTCTTCTGGTTCATCATACTTGCGATACGACACTTCACCTTCTTCTTCTTCTCGATATACACCATTCCAATCATAGTCAATAACATCAAAATCATCTTTGGCTTGTCGAATCTGCTTTTCAATTGTCACTGTGACTACACGACCTGCCTGCTGTTGTTGTTGTGTGTCGTCGTCGTCGATGTCTTGTCCTTTTATTTTTGGAACATCTTGATTTGTTTCTTCATCAGCATCGGAAATGACCCAATAGGTTCCATCCACTACCACTTTTCCTCGCAAGGCTCGTTCGGGGTCCAATAGAATTCTTTTCTTCGTTTCGGTTTTAGAATCTTGCAACGACAAGGAAATGGATGTCGGCAATGCCTTGAAGGAAATATCCTTGGCCTTGGTATTCGGTGGAACGGGTACCGTCACTTCAATTTCAAATGCTTCTTCTCTCCATGTATAATCCTTAGCAATTCCAATTCCTGAAGACAAGACAGAAGATGTTGCTTGTGGATTGGATTTCAAGAAGAAGAAAGAGGAGGAGGAGGAGGGGCGAGAAAATCCAACCAAGAAGGATGAAACAAAGAGGCTATGTTTGATGGCGGCATCAAGAATCATCCAAGAAAAGAGTAAACAAAGGATATTCATTGTCGTTGTTCGTCTTCGTCGATATATTGTCATATGTGTTGATGTATAACTATAACACTCTTGTTGATGTTCGCAAGAATGAGGCACTAATAAAGGATGGTGTTGTTTCGAATTTGGTTTTGCTTATTCTTTGGTATGATAGCCATGGATGTTATTGGATCTGGACACATCAACGTACCGGCGGTCAGGCGGTACTTTGACTCCATCGAATAATAGAGACCGCCGCTCCTATTGTAGAGACTGCCGCTCCTATTGTACTTTGACTCCATCGAATAATTGAGACCGCCGCGCTCCTATTGTGCATTGCACTGACGGGCAGGCGGAAACCTTTGACTGCATCGAATAATAGAACCCAGAACCCTTTTTCGAAAGTCTTGTATATTGAAGAGTAGACCGAACAAAAGACGTTTAATTGAAAGGAGAAATATGTTGCTCAAAGTTTGATTTTGTGTGTGTGTGTGTTGATATGATCTATAACACTATGTTCGTCGTCGCTTGTGACTACCAAATGTCAGGGTTGGTGGTGCTTGGACAGTGGCAGTAGCACTACTGCTAGTAGCTGCTTTTGCTGCTGCTTCCTCTTTTCGTTTCTTTTGTTTGGATAGCAATGCTTGCATCCTTTTTTCTCGTTCGGCATTGATACGATCCAAATCCTGTTGCAATTCTTTGGCAGATTTCTCTGGTGGTTTGGCGACTGACGTCTTGGGTTTCGTAGCAGTGGAATGATTGTTGACAGTGCTGGCCTTGAAGTGTTCTGGAATAATGGCCGTGGTCGATTTGTTATTGACACCAAAACGAACAAATCCACTATTTCTTTCCTGTTGGTTGCTGCTATTTTCTTCCATTTTCTACAAATTTGAACAAGGAAGAGTTAGTTTTCATCATGCTGCAGCAGAATTGCATTGTCAAGAATGTCGACCCAAAAACAAAACATCACTTCCCAACTTCAAAAAAGCCGTCGTACCTCATACTTGTTCAATACGTTTAGCAACGAAGATGCCTTGGTGAATCCTCCCATCTTTCGTCGCTTGTTGCTATTATCACCACCATCAGCACCACCACCATAACTCAACGATCCCGTGACTTGCAAATCTCCTACAAATCCATCTCCCCAATCATTATTATTATCATCATCATAATCATCGTAAGTGTTGCCATCATCACCATGTGGTTTCTTCCATTGACCATCCCATTTGTTCTTATTGTTGTTGTCATTGGTTCTTGTATTGTTGGAAAATGTAGTACTCCGTTTCGAAACGAGCATGGATTGTAAATTGCGAGTAACAAGTTTGGGATTGGAACAATAATCACACGTTTGTTGACATACATCCTCCTCTTCTTGAGTAGTAGAAGTGCCGCCTCCAAAATGGAGCAATATCGTTTTGCGTCGACATTGAGGTAGCGTACAATAATCTCTCATTTGATCCAATGCTTCCAGTTTGGCTTGTAAGAATTGTTCCGCACTGGGTGATGATGATGATGCTGCTGCTGCTGTGTCGTTCGTGGTTGTTCTTTTGTTCTTTTGGTTGTTGTTATTGATTTTGGATTCGTATTGTTTGTGCAATAAGAATTGATATTTGGAATAATCCTCTGGATTGTAATACAGTATCGAATGACATGGTAATCCATCCCGTCCAGCTCGACCGGATTCTTGTGCAAAGGCTTCCAATGATTTGGGCATATTCCAATGAATGACGACCCGAACATTGGCAACATCAATACCCATTCCAAAGGCAACCGTCGCAACCACAATTTTCAAAGGAGGAGGATTATTCTTTTGTTGTGAATCAGTACTAGTACTAGTACTAGTAGATCCTCGAATGAATTCTTCCAAAACACGTTGTCGTTCCTGTTTGGGTAATCCAGCATGATAGGCAGCCGCAGGAACCTTAGCCTTGGTCGTTATAGCCCTGGCCAACATGGTCGTATCGTCACGTTTGTGAACATAGACAATTCCACAACCACCACCACCCTTTGTTGTTTTCCAATCATTCTTTTCATAGTATAACTCTCGGATGGTTTGGCACAAATGTTGCAAGGGAGGAAGATTACTTTTACTGTTGTTGTTGTTGCTTTGGTTGTTGTTGTTGTTGGCATTGTTGTGGTTGTTGTTGTTATTGTTGTGGTTGTATTGTACCTTGTAATAGATATTGTGTCGATCCAGTCGTCCTTGATGTTGTATGGGCAATTGCAAACAGGATTGTATATCTTTCATAACCTTGGGTGTTGCCGTGGCCGTACATGCCATACAAGGAATGTTAGGGAATGAGGTTCGTAACCAATGTAATTTTCGATAGGCCGGTCGAAAATCATGTCCCCAACTATAGTAGTATGGTATAGTATTTGTATTGCATTGTATTGTTCGTGTGTATATCAGAAGAAAGAAAGAACGGTTGGACATCAGTGTGAGTGACCATGATATTGCATATATGAAAAAATGTGAAAAAGAAATAAGAAATAGAGATTCCTTCTTCTTCTTCTTGGTGTTGATACGTACCTGGAAAGACAATGAGCTTCATCCACTGCAAACATGGCCAATCGTTTCTGTTGATTCCATTGTCGTAATAATGTTTGCATTCTATTCGTTTGGATCGATTCGGGTGTAATATACAACAATACCAATGATGATGATGATGATGATGAATCGACAGAAGTAGTATCTTGTTGTTGTTGTTGTAATATAGATCGATTTTGAGATTCCGTTTGAGCCGATGATATACAGGCCGCAGGAATGTTATGTTTCTCCCTTAATGCCGTCACTTGATCTTGCATGAGTGCAATCAATGGTGAAATGACAATGGTAATTCCACCCAATAAACATGCCGGTAATTGATAACATAAGGACTTTCCACCACCCGTCGCCAATACGACCAATTGGGATTGTTTGTCTCGTACGGCCGTTAGTATGACTTGTTCCTGTAAGGGACGTAAGGTGGACAATCCAAAACATTCCTTCAGGGTTGCATCAATTTCTTTGGAACTTGGAATCGTCGTTCGGACGTATTTGGAAAACGACGAATGATGCTTATTGGATGTTGTTTTGGTTGTTTTTGTTGTCGTCGACGACGCTGCTGATTTGGAAGGCTTATTTGGTGCTGGTTGTCTTTTTGTTCCAATAGCAAACGACAAGGTTTGTTGTTTGGTCTGTTTCTTCTTCTGTTTCTTCTTCTCGTCTTGTACTGTTGCTGCTGCTGGTCGTGGTGCGGCACCGCACATGGCACATGACAGAGAAGACTTGTTCCTTGCTTCATTATTGTTGTTCTTGCTGTTGCTGTCATTGACAAAGGTACAAGCAGTGCAAGACCATTGTCCTCCTAATAATGTTGTTGTCATTCTATTTAAAAAGAAGAAGAAGAATGCTTCTCTCTTCTTCTTCTTTTCTTTGGAACAATAAGGACGAGGAAATATATGAAAGAAAGAATGAATGGATGGCTTTGGGAGTCAATGAACTATGTGCTCTCTTGTTGACGAACGACAATGAAAATGCGGAAACATCCATCCGCGTAATAGTATGGATTTTGGCTTTGGAATGTAAGCGCGTCTTTGGGGAATTGTAGATTTTACTATGGAAAAGGGGGAGTGTTGGTCTGAAGTGTGACGTCATTCTTGGACCGTCATTGGATGCCGTCTATTTATTATAATCCGTCATGTGTGACGTCATTTTAGGCATGAGTTTTTTGGCACGATTCTATATCAAAGGAGGGAGAGTCAACGGAAAGGGATTCCGCAAGTTCTCATGATGATGATAAAGAGAGTGCTGGATGGCTGTGTGATGGATTGGATCCTGCGTTTTGATGGCACAAACTAATTGATTTTTAGTAATAGATACCATCATATCATCACATAAAAACAAAAAGAGGAGGAAATCTACATCTTCAACATCAAGAAAGCATCAAAAACCAAAACATCATGGCTTCTCCTTCTGATCAAGAAGATTCAGCTGCAGCAGCTGCAGGAGGAGTTGTATCGCAATACTTTCCATGTATTGAACAACCGACTCGTGTTACATTGCATTGCAATGGGTATTATTTATGGTGTAAAAAGAATGGTAAATTGATTTGTCGTAAGAAACGGAATGAAAAGGATGAATTCATTTTGAAATTTGATGACAATGAGGGTACCTTGTCCATTCAACATTACAAGTACAAGGGAATTCTAACCGTCGTTCAAATGCCAACAAAAGATGGCAAGAATAATAATAATAAGGATGAAGGCACACAATTGGGTATCCGGTGCAAAAAGGATGAAGAAGAGGATGAGGAACAAGAAGCGGCTAATCTTGCGGCCGCTGCATCCAATAGTACAGATGGTGGAGATGATGAAGACGATGAGGAAGAAGAAGAAGAAGCTGAAGCCGGTGCGGCTGCATTAGCCAATACTACTACCAATGCCAGCAACGACATCACTACTACTGCTACTAATCTTGATATGGAACAAGCCCAAAAATGGTGTTTTATCAAGGGTGCACCAGATTCGACCAATGCCAATGCGATATTACTCAAATCATTAGCGACGGGCATGAATTTGGGAATTCATGAAGAATTTCAAAAATTATTCTTTGCCTCCGATGATGTATCCTTTCCCAATCGGATCTATTGGAATGTCGAATGTTCGACGGGTGAATTATGTTTTCTCAGCAATCATTCTTTTTCTTCACAAATTCAAGACAATAAGCCGCCCAAACAACTTCGTTGTGACATGGCAGGAATGTTATCCATGGATACCAATCGTAAGGGATGGGAAGTATTCCGTTTCATGGAATCGGGACATGGATTTGTCAAAATATCCAGTTGGATGCATAGTCAATGGTTACTTTGTTCGACGAAGGATGGGAAGGTATCCACCTGCAGTCATGCCGAATCCTTTCGAGATTATCGACCTCCCGAAATTAAAGGAAATGAAAAAGGCGAAGGTGAAGAAGAAAAAAAGGAAGAAAAAGAAAATGAGAACAAACCAACAGAAGATTCTTCCTACAAGTGTTGCAATTGGGCTATTGAAAAAAGTCCCAATGGAGATGGTGTCATTATACGATCCAAAACACATGGTCGATTGTTATCCATTTTCAACAATGGAGAATTAAGGACCTATGATCCATCCGATGACGAAAAAAAAGTTGCTGCAGAATCTGCAAGTGCCGCTGATGCTGCCATTTCACCAACAACATCTGCCGATTCGAATAAACAGATGAGCAGCAAACAGAAGAAATCTTGGAAGGAATCAATGCGCAGTACCATGGATGGTGCTCGCAAATCCTTTATCACTACCAGTGGCAGTGCTAGTAGTAGTAGTGGTCCAATTATTCCACAAGCCGAAACGACGGTTTGGCAATTGGATGCGGCACATTCTCAAACCTATTACTTTTTATCACTCGATATGGTAACAGAAAAGGCCAAATCGATTGGACCAGGATTGCAAGTGACATCCAATTTGCGGAAAAATACCAAAATTCAACTCATTCGGAATTCACTTGGCATTACCAAAATGAAAATTGTTCCTGCCGATAATAGTACTAACAATGCCAAGAAGAAGGGACCCGATCAATACATTGCTTGTCATCGAGATGGTACGGTATCCATGGTATTGGAATCGGAAAAACATGATCCGACAATTGAATGGGTCATGGAAAAATCATTGAACCATCCAGGTTTTACAGCCTTTCGATCCAAGGCATATGATTTGTATTTGACATCGAAACCCATCAAGAATGGTAATGATGATATGTACGATGATATTATGCAGGAAAAAGAAGAAGAAGAAGAAGAACAGTCTTCCAAAAAGAAAAAGAAGTCGTCAATGTCAACGGCAGCCATGATGGATAAGATGAATAGTTTTATTGGAAAGGATAAGAAGGAGGTATTGGAAGAATTGTTTGCCACGGAACAATCGGACGATCGTTGGAAATTGGACCCCTGCATGCCCCGTGCCGTCAGTTCGGATAAAATCAAGGCCTTTGCCATCGGAACGACGATTGCCGTTGGGACGACGGTCGCTATGCCATTTGCCTTGGCCGGTGTGGCAGGCATTATGGGTGCCATTGGTGCCGAAGTGGGGACCTTTACGACCATTGTCTTTGCCGGATTGACGGGTGCCGAAGCAATTGCCAGTGTCGGTGCCATTGGTGCCACGGCATACATTGTCTTTAAGCCTGCTGAAAATTCCTTAACGGACGATCATAAGAAGGAAGAAGAAATGGAAGAACGTGCCTGGTCCAAACGTCCCTTTAGCAATTGGAGGGATTGGTAGTCATAGTAGTAGTAGTATGGAAGAGTGATGGAAGATGAAGAAGAAACAAGTAGTATAGCTTTGGGAGAAGATGGATACAATCTTTTGATTTATATGTTGGATTTTAGACGAACGTTAACGAGTAATTTGAAATCGATATTTTATATTTTTACGCTAGTACTAGCCTGTTGCATGTTTTTGTTGTGGTGGCAAATTCCATGAATATGGGAATTATTTCTCTTCCTCTTTCTTTTCCTTTCCCTTGCGAGGGCCAAACAGATTACCTGCAATTTTCTTGGTAATATCTAAAATAACAATAACAAAACGAGGCCAACAGAGGTATAAGGAATAAGTTTGTACAAGAATAGGTGAGAATCATCATGGCTGCTACGAAACGTACCTCCAAATTGATAGTCATCTTTTCCAGTAAAGGATGTAATGGCCTTCTTGGTAACATCTACAAAAGAGAAAGTATGACAAAAAGTGACGAGGTTAGATTATTTACACACAAAATCTCGAAGTTTTTTTCTTCTTTTCTTTCAATCAATCAATCAATCAATCAATCGATCAATAATAAAAAACCTACCTCCAAATTGATAGTTCTCAGCCGCTTCTTCACCTAGGAAATCCTTGACCCAAGCCTTTCTTCGCTTTCCAATTTCCTTGGTTCTTTTAGAGCATCAGCATATTGTAAATAAAGCAAGGACCAAAAGGTTCAGACGGTTGTGTTGCAATAGAAAAAGAAACAAGGCGTCGTTGTTGTTGTTTTGTCACTTACATGTCTCCAAATTCATAATCCTCCTTTCCTGTGAAATCGGCAACACGAGACTTGACTCGATTGTCAATCTCTTTCGTCAGGTCTCCAAATTCATATTCCTCCTTGCCACAAAACTGTGCAACCGTCGCCTTGACACGTCGATCCAACTCGATCGACAAATCTCCTGCCTCGTATGGTTTCCCTGTCAAATCCTCCGTCAATGATTTGGACATTTCATCCATGGCCATGACAAAATCACCCAATTCATAATCATCCTTGTTACGGACCTTGGCTACTTCCGTCTTGACTCGGTCATCAATTTTCTTGCTGATATCACCTATCTTATAATCGTCCTTGCCAAGAAAGTTACGGGCATTTTGTTTCAAATCTTCTAGGACTGCCACACGGACCAATTCGGTCAATTCCATTCCCAAACCTTCCCATTCATCATCGGCTACCAAATTACCCACCGCTTTCTTTTTTTCTTCTGGTGTCCAATTCTGAATATCATCTACTACTTTTTCTTTTTCGACTTCTCCTCCTCCTTCGGCGGATGTGGAATGCAATGGAATCCACGCCACGTGTCGTCGTTGTTGTTCTGTGTTGCTGCAATGTGACACTGATGCAGTCTTCGTGGTTGTGCTCTTGGGAAGAACGCTAAACGAATGAGACTCGAGAAAGAGTCGTTGCTGCAGTAGTAGTAATAACGATATCGATAACTTCATTTGTTTGTTGATTCTTGTTTTTGTCGTTGTTGTTGTGCTGTGTCCTTCTTGTCGAAAGGGATAGGATCCTCTCTCATCTTTTTTTTCCTTGAAGATCGAAATGGTAGTCCTGTGATGGCTGACGTCACAGATTTTGAAAACGGACAGTTGACGGATTTCAAAGGACCTGTTCGATAAAGAGTGCTTCGTCGTCTTGCTGTCTTTCGTTGGTTGTGTTTTTGAATTTGAATCGAGACGACGAGTGTGCAAAAAAATACCGGCATCAAAAAAAAGTCCATCACAATGACGACGAGAGAGGAGATGCTAGATAACGAGAGTATTGCATATATGCAAAACACGACGTCAGAAAAACAAAACACAAAACAGTCAGAAGCTACAACAAGAATCATGAGTCATCATTCCAATCTCCATCACAACCATCGAACCAACAAGGCCTATTGTTCCGAGTCGAATCAAAGGGAAGAAATTGCATGTCTAGAACATGCCACCGTTCAAAACTACCAACCACCAGCCGTCTCACAATCGACGTTGATTGGACAGAATACTACAAATATCCAAAATAATAATCCTCCACCTCCTTCCAAGGCCATCAGTTATGTGTACAATCCTTCTGATGGATCCGTCTTGTTGGATCATCATGGGAGGCCCATTTCGGTCGACAAATTACTCGCTACGAAACCATTACGGAATGAATTGAGTACACGACCCGGTCCAGGCAATAAAAAATTGACCTATATTTCAGGAGATGGTATATCCCGCACTCTCAATGATATATTTGGATTTGATGGATGGAATTTGGACATTACAAGAGTGGAACGAATTGAAACCATTCAAAATAACAAGGACGGAAAGTATACCGTCGTCTACGCGGCCCAAGTCAAACTCACGCACAAGGCATCGGGAGCCTACAAGGAAGATTGTGGTGCGGGAGATGCCACCGATCGATCGTTTGCGACTGCTGTTGGACATGCTCTCAAACAAAGTATTACGGATGCCATGAAACGAGCGGCACGTCATTTTGGTGACAAATTGGGAAATTGTAAGTGTTTTTTTGATTTGCGAGTTGCTTGTTGTGATTCATTTTGCTATAATATTATATAGCGCCTCGCTCATGAAGATATCTCTCAACATTCCTCAGCGCTCTACTCTGGTAATTTTAGTGTCAAGAATGCACCCACAAGTCTCAAAAGTGCTCTGGACAAGTACGATATTGAACGGGCCCATTCCAAATTTGGCTTTGCCAAGGATCAAACTTACAACAACAACAACCACAGCCACAATGCTCAAAATGTGCCACCGACATCCACAACAATGAAAATGGCGAATCCAATATCGTCCTATCCATCCTCGTCTCATGATAGTAGTACTACTAGTACTACCAGTGCTCGAGTTCCATTTGTAGCCACCACAAACCCATCATCCACGTCAAACATCAACGAGAATGCAACTGCATCAGCAAAGACTGCCTCTTCGACCACATCACAGCAGCCACCGACACTTCAACAGAAGCAAAACACAGCACCTGTCCATTCCTCTGCCTCTTTGAAACCAACGATTTCAAATAAGCCAGCATCAATATCTGGTCCTTCTTGTTCTTCAAGTACTCTACAACAACAACAACAACCACGGGTCTCGAATACAATGCAACATGGGCCACCGATCGTTCCACAGCATCAGTCAAACAATTATGTCAATAGAATTGCTCCACCACCAACACCAACTGATGCCTTGCGAAATTCCATGCTCTTCTCGCAACAGCAGCAACAACAACAAGAAAGGCCACCAACATCCATGCTATCCTCTGCTGGAATTCTCATGTCCAGCAGTGACACGAGAAGAAGCCCTACTACTCCGTATCCACCCAGAATCTCTCTTGACTATGCGACGACGACGACGACTACTTCTTCGTCGAGTGCGAATAAAAGTAGATCGTCTCGACTGTCCATTGGACAGACACCCATTCAACAAGTCCCCTTGGTCACTCCAATCAACAATGACAATTCTTCAACAGATGCCATAATAATGGGAAGAAAACGTCTTATGGATTCCTCATCATCGTCGTCGTTGTTGCCAAACAATTCATTAGAGGCGACTTCAGCAAACAAACGACCACGAAACATCAATAACCCATACATGTCAACTTCCTAACGTGATTTCTACCTTTCAAAAGCCTGAAGTATTTGATAAGAGTGGTGATGTTGCATTATAGCTATTTGCTCACAGAGTGTCACGCCTGTACTATTAGTATTATTTCGACTAGTAGTCGAACGACCTCTCTTTCGTCTTGTTTGTTTTTTTAGAATCGCTGATGGTGTTGGAATTTTTGTGAGGCCTGATGTTGATGGTGATTTTTGGAGAGGCCTCTATCATCGGCACGAATGCTATTGGTATTATACTACTATTTCTTAGTCCGTTTTCTTTTCTTCTCCATCCGCATCAGAGGTAATGCCCGAAATGATTCCTTCAAAGTAGTCTGGTTGGACACTGCAGACGTAGAATTTCTCGCTGGGATGAAAACCATTGAAGGAACTAGCAGCCGCCATGGTGTAGGCTCCCATGTTCTGAAAGTACATCCAGTCACCAACATCGAGTTTGGGAAGCAAGACGGAACGAGCAATGACATCAATCGAATCGCAAGTAGGACCAAACACTGTCGAGGCAAACAAGTCACGGGTCTCGCCTTGCGACGAGCCACCACTGTGCATAGTCTTCAATATGCGGAAACCGCCTGCTTCGTCAACGGCCGAAATCTTGGCATTGGTATTACGAAGGACACGGGGACGGATGTGGGCATGATCAAACATGAGGTTGTTGAAGGCACCGTACACTCCATCATTGATGTAGTAGGCGTAATCATCCTGAAGGTCCGCCGAATCGGCCACGACTTGGAGGACCATACCCTTGACGGCAGCCTCACCAGCCGCTGCCAGAGTGATCATGGCATTGGCAGCATTGGTCTCTGGATCAGAGTCGGGCAAGTCGGTGCTGGCAGCGACCAATCCGTAGGTCATACCTTCGACAGTGTGAGACTTCGAGGTCAATTGGTGCTCCTGGGGAGGACCCAAGAGATCGACCGCAGTCTCATATCCCTCCTCGTACAAGTTCAAACTGTCATTGTAGACGTCGAACTCTTGCTGGTTAAGCTGTTGGGTAGCGAAGAGCTTGGAATAATCGGTCAATTCTTCTTGCATTTGAGAAAAGACAGCATTGTCCATGGTCAAGGAGCCTTCTCGTCCATGAACAACATCGACTGCATCTTGGCGAGACATATCATTCATGGCCTCTGCGGCTTCCTTGTCATCCACGGGGGTCGGTTCGAAGGAGGCATCAAAGGCACTGGATCGGGCAGAAACAACCGAGCAACACAAGGTTGCCGATGCAGCTGCAATGTACCGTCCAGGTTCGGCAATGATACGGACACCGGAGCTTTCCGGGAAATAGCGATCAATAGCAGGGGCAACCGTTTCGGCAATCTCTGTGAAAAACATGAAATGGTCTTCCTCCTCCTCCTCCTTGGCGACTTCGATTCCTTCGTCTTTGTCATCTTCGTCATCATCTAGTTCACTGGCAGGATTCCACAGACTGTGAGTCTCACCAGGAAAGCCACCGCCTGTTTGTAACAATCGTTGAATGAAATGAAACAGGAAAGAATAAATTAGAAAAAGAACAAAAACCTTGTGCGTGTATCGGTCACACCAACACAACTTGAGAAAGACACCACAACAACAACAAAAAACGCACCAATATCAAGAACTTTCATTTTCATGCCAAATTCCTTTTCGGCCATGTCAAAAATCTCTCTCGCATCCTTCAAGGCGAGTTCATATTTGGAGGCATCGCGACATCCAGATCCGACATGGAAGGACACCCCAACGACTTGGAGTCCGTATTGCTTGGCGGCTGCCAAGAGGTGACGCCACTTGTATCGTGGAGCACCAAATTTGGTGCTGAATCGGCATCGGCTCCCTCTGTCATCCGTAATGATTCGCAAAATGAGTTCAATCTTCTTGCTGACCTCAGCGCACTTTTTGATTTCGACAGCGTTGTCAAATGTTACCATCTTGACGCCCTTGCAAACGGCTTCAATGAGGTGCGCTCTGGCCTTGCAGGGATTGGCATAGACAATGTCCGGTCGGCGAGGAAGGTCCTTGGCGGCTTCTTCCACCATACGGATCTCGGTGCGGGAAGCGCAATCAAAGTTGCAGCCCAAGATGGCCAAGGTCTTGAGAATGAGCGGATCGGGGTTGCACTTGACGGCATAGAATGGTTCGACGCGAGGGAAGAAGCGACGCCCTATAAGAGTGATGATAATGAAACAAATGCGGTCAGATTAACAGACAGGGTGCATTCTTGCGTCTTGCGTGTTATAAATAGAAGCGGTAGGGGCCTACATTGATAAACTTGTGATACAACAACACCAAGATCTACAATGTAGAACGGTTCTTCGTTGGGAGTTGGGTTGCATTCCTCATTCAAGTCTTCAGCACCAGCAAGCTGAAAGTGAGCATCCTTCTGTGCCTTGGACAAGCGTTGTTCGAGGTAGAAACGGGCTGCCTTCTGCAATCCAGCTCCCATGGACGAACCACCCAAATAGATGTCAGATTCCTTCAACACATCGCCAAGCTTTTCAGTGGACTTTAGTGGATCAACGCCACGAAAGGAGTAACTGCGAGCGCGCATAAGTCTTTTCTTTTGTTTCTTTTGTCTTTGTCGGCAAACAGCTGCAATGCTGTTTTGCTGTTATGTTCAGAGCTAGTGGTGGGGGTTGGAAACTCTTTGAATGCCAAACAAGCAAGTGTGGCACGACGGGAATTTTATGCGGTCGTGTTGACAGATAAAACTGTGGATTGGATTTCTACTTGATGAATCTGCGTGCATCTGCTTGGGTTCTCCCCGTTCTCTTGGTATGTGTCAGTGGAAAGAAGGTATTGAAGGGGCACAAGGATACCTAAATCTGATCAACTGACACCACCAATTTTTTTTGTCACCCTTCTGACCGACTCATGGCTTCAACCTATGGTCGTATGGTGCGATCAGATCGGAAGGAAGAAAAGGGTTAAGGCCAACGGATGCCACCTTACCTGCGTACTGGGGACACTATTGCCACCGGAGAGACGAGCAAGTCGTGGCAGCCGACAACATTCCGTTCTCGGAGAGGAAGAAGAGCTTTCCGGGCCTTCTACTGCTCTTAAATAAGCCGTTCGGATAAGTCGGGGACGGTTGAACCTCGCAATGATCTCTATTTGGCGGTGCGTGGCTGTGCATCCGTTGATCTTCAAAGCAACCAGATCTTCAATCACAAGGTTGGGCAATAGATCTGAAATAGCCGGTCCCAAGTGCTGAAGTGACTGCCATTGAGCAATAGAGCAACCGAAGGTATTTTTCATACCATCACTGCTCTGTGACTGCTACTACTATTCTAGAAGAAAAGAGTAGCGTTGATGGTATGATGGGGATGATTTCTTTCTTTGCATCGAGTGTTCATTCTTTGAATCAAGAATTCTTGGCCGGCAAGTAGTACAAGTCTCATTCCAAGGCGATTTTCTTGTGTCAACATCTTGCATGATTGATCGAGATGTCCTTTACAAGCGATAATTGCGCTGCCACCTCCCGAGGCTTGACCGATTGACCAGAACTCGAAGGTCACAAATTTGGTCCAAGTTGTCTCTGCAATTGTTGTGATGTTTCAGCCATTATCACTGTTGTTTTGGAATTGGCAGAATTAGGGGGAGAGCGCTTTGCAACAAAGAAATGCATGTCCGTCCACTATTGGTGCATCCGCTCAATCTTTGG